>JARBWK010000233.1:0-44436 GCA_030556195.1 Anolis apletophallus | reverse complement strand
GGAATGACGGAGTGGGAGGAGTCTTGGACTGTAATAAAGAAAAGCTGTTTGTATACTGCTCCACAGCGGCGAGGCTATGTTTAGCGAAACGGTGGAAGTGTGAGGAACTGCCTTCGTTGGATGACTGGAAAACAAAAATCCATGAAATAATGAAAATGGACTGCCTAACGAGGCTATGGATCAGAGAACAAGATCAAGAGGACAGATTGGTCCCTAATCACAGACTATTTGAAAGACTGTAAAAAGAATGGACCATGATGTAAAATCAAATCAGAGCCACTCAAGGCTACCATACTCCTTTCGAAGGTCGGGTCGGATATTTAAAAACTGTCACGGTGATGGATTTAAACAAATTGGATGAGGCTCCTCATCCTAGGGGAGGTGAAAAGGGGGTCACACGCCCTGGACCAGGGGCCAACTGTTTCGTCCTTTTTTTAAGGGGGGGGAGGGTGGTGGGAGGAGGGGGGAAAAGTCCTTTGTCTATGCATGTTCGGTCCAATTGTCTTTCATGTTTTTTGTTTTTAATTGCAAACCCAAATAAAGAATATCTTTTTTAAAAAAAGACTGTACCTTGTGAAGTTGGATCTGGCCACGGTGGTCCATGCCTTAGTCACCTCCAGATTGGATTGCTGTAATGCACTCTACGTGGGGCTGCCCTTGAAGACGGCCCAGAAGTTTCAATTGGTCCAACGGGCGGCAGACAGATTGCTAACTGGAGAGACTTACAGGGAACGGTCAACCCACCCTTTTAATGAGCTCCATTGGCTGCTGTGACGATCTCGGTCACCAATATTGACTAATTGACACTCCCGGTAGTCTGCCACCAACCTAATGGGTCATTAGGATTTACTTTCTCTAATTAAAAGAAGTGTCTGCAGCGTTTGGCCTTTACAACAACCCACCCACCAAGAATGTAAACTGAGGAGACCGAAAGATGACGGAGGCTTCTGTTAAAGTTAATAACCAAAAGTATTTATCAACTACAACGAGGCTATCAAATAGGCACAGATCGTATTGGTTCCACTAAGAGGCAACTAGCGTACGGTTACAGCAATGATAGACTTGGATAGCATGATGGTTACTAAAACAATATATGTGCTAGAGCGTAGAGGTTACTTATTAGAAAGGCTATTAATTCTTCTTCAGTTGTTACATTCAGTTCTACAGACAGTACTACGACTTGTCTCCCAACTCCCAACTAATAGTTCCACTAGATGGTTGTTGTACTAAAGTTCTGGAACATCTAATTACAATAGATCGTTCCCTGAGTCTGGCTACCCCTGGGTTACTCGTAACCCACACAGTCTAAGAGTCCAACTACCTGTCACCCTATCTCCAGAGATTACCAGGTAAACCCAACTGCCTATCACAAGAACAGTTCTAAAGTGGCACTCTTCCAGAAGCGTCCCCACTAGAATGACTACTGGCCCTAAGGGCGGTCAGATCTCAGTCTTGACTCCCACTAGTCCAGCCTATTCCTACGTGGTGATTGCTTAGGACAGACTGTCAGTCTCTATTGCCAAGGCTCTGGTGATACTCCCCCAGAAACCTTACTCAAGACTGCCTCAGGCGTAGATGCTGAATCTACAGCCTGACTCTAAACAGCAGAAGCTGGAGATGTGCGTCTGCACAGCCTCGCTCTAAACTCCAGACTGAAACTTTCTCTGACAGGATTTTCTACTCTGTCAGCTCCAACTCCTCCCCTCTCACTCTAGCCAATCACAGCCTCTTCACTGTAACTAGGCACAAGCCTGCAAGGCCACGCCCCCCAAAACAGGATTTCTAAACCTCTTCTAAGCAGGCCTCGGCCCTGCTTAAGACAGGTGAGTCCTTACAGCTGCCATTCATCTTCCGGTCCCAATTCAAGGTGTAGGTTCTTACCTATTTATTTATTTATTTATTTCTGGATTTTACCCCGCTCTTCTCAACCCCCGAGGGGGGACTCAGAGCGGCTTACAGTACGGCACAATTCAATGCCCACATAGTAACAATATAACAACAATTAAAATACATTAAAATGCATTAAATACAATTACATTATTTATTATTTATATATTATTCGGGTTTCTATGCCGCCGACTCCCTGAGGCTCGCGGCGGCTCACAGGAACCAAAGGTACAACTACACACAAGCAATGCGATAAAACATCTAAGACAATTAAACAGTTAAAACAGCAAAATACGAAACCCCAGGTACAGTTCAGAAATTAGACAGCGTGACACCCCAGGACAGCGGCTACAGCGAACATGGGCAGGACCTACTCACCGAAGGCCTGCTTAAACAAATAAGTTTTGCAGGCGCGTCTAAACGGGAGCAGGTCCTTTATAGCTCAGCGTTCCAGCCGGGAGGGCGTTCCACAGCGTAGGAGCTATAACGGAGAACGCCCTCCGGCGAGTAGATGTCAGTTTAGCCGATTTCGCCGAGGGTATCTCTAACAAATTAGCATCCTCGGAGCGTAGTGATCTCGGGGGACAGTGTGGGGTGAGTCGGTCCCTCAAGTACGCTGGCCCCAGGCCATGCAAGGCCTTAAAGGTAAGAACCAACACCTTGAAGGAGATCCGGTGCTCGATTGGGAGCCAGTGCAGATCCTGCAAAACAGGTGTGATGTGGCGGCCTGCTGGGGTTCCAGACAGGAGCCGGGCGGCAGTGTTCTGCACCAGCTTGAGCTTCCGGTCGCCGACAAAGGAAGGCCAACGTAAAGCGCGTTACAGTAATCCAGCCTTGAGATGACCGTAGCTTGGATCACCGTGGCCAGGTCATTCCGGGAGATATAGGGGGCCAGCCTCCGAGCCTGTCGCAGATGAAAAAAAGCAACCTTGCTGACCGCGGAGACCTGGGCCTCCATGGTCAGCTGGGAGTCCAGATGGACCCCCAGGCTCTTAACGGAATGCGATGGGCATAGCGCCACACCGTCCAGGGTCGGAAGCTGGACATCTACACCACCCGAGCGGCCCGACCACAAGATCTCCGTCTTCGCCGGATTCACCCTCAACCTACTGGCACGCAGCCATCCAGTAACGGCCTCGAGGCAGTGTTGGAAATTATCGGGGATGGATCCCGGCCTGTCCTCCATCCTCAGAATGAGCTGGGTGTCGTCAGCGTACTGGTGGCACTCCAGCCCATAACTCCGCACCATACACATTCACTCCAGATTAAAACAGTGTTCAGTCCATAAAAGCATTGGCCCTATTCGTCCACTTTCCATTAAAATCCTATCGAAAATGCTGCCTTGTGCTGGTGTGTAAACGCCTGGTCCCACAGCCAGGATTTTACTTTTTTCCTGAATGCCTACAAAGCTACAACGGTGTATTCACAATATATCCACCAGGTCTAATAGGTTATGGCAGTGAAGGATAAGACAAAAATCATTCATACGGTTTGTAGTCATATAAAATGTATTATTCAATTTCAAGACGTAGTGGTTTGAGAAAAACCCATGGTGTAATCCAAACAGTTACAGAACCTGAGAAGGTTTCCAAATAGTCCGCAATAAGAGTCCATGATTCTGATGTTAGTAGGTCCGTATATAAAGCCTACTTAGTCCAACCAATTGTCCAAGTTGCGGATTAAATGTGGGTGTCCCAAACGGAAAGTCTAAAATCCGACACAAAGGTATATAATCCTGGTGAGGAAGTTGAATACTCCAGAGGGGAAATCCATAGAGTAGTATCTTTGGGAGGCGGTGGTCCTCCATCCTAGAGACGTGCCCTGCCCAGCGCAGCTGTGTTTTCAATAGCATGGCCTCAACGCTGGTGATCCCTGCTTGCTCAAGGACAGGAACATTAGTCACATAGTCAGTCCAGTGTATATTCAGGATTGTGCGAAGACAGCACTGGTGAAAGCCTTCGAGGAGTCGTAGGTGTTGGCGATAGGTGCCCCATGTTTCAGACCCATAGAGGAGAATAGACAGTACGGTAGCTCTGTACACACTGATTTTGGTGCTTTGCCTCAGGTGCTTGTTAGTCCAGACTCTTTTGTGAAGCCTTCCAAATGCACTCTATGCCTTTACTAATCTGTGATCTATCTCTTTATCAATCTTGGCGTCTGAAGAGATGATGCTTCTCAGGTAGGTGAACTGCTGGGAAGCATTTCATGGAGTTAAGCACAGATTTGCCTCTGCTGACGTGGGGATGATGGTGTTCTTCCTGTGGTGCGGGCTGGTAGAGAACTTCTGAAAATGTATATATGGATTAAACACCTTTACCAAGAATGATGCCCCACTGAACTTAGCAAGGCTTACTTCAGGGTAAATTGACATAAGACGGCACTTGTTAATTTGAAGAATGCCTATATCTGTTAAATGGTATAAGAGAGAACAATCCTTTGTGGGTAGGATGGTGCCTAGTTATCTCAGTGACAGTCTGGTCAACAGTGTCTGACAGTGACACCTGCAGGAAACATGCCCTCATGAGACAATATTCCTATCTTCATGTCAAGGAAGTTTAAAAATGTAGTATTTAATAGAATTATATATGAAGATGTTTCTATGTTGCCAAATACTAATGGTAAAGGAAATCAATATGTGTTTTTTACACATTTACCAGCTTTGGTTGGAATTAATTCTTGAAGAAGGGACAGTGAAGATGCCAGGGTGGATGCATGCTATACTGCAGGGTTGCTCACACTTTTTCAGCATGCAAGCTACTTATAAAACAACCAAATCAAAATGACCTACCTACCCACTACAAAAATGTGAAACATATAACACAATATCTGCTTTGAACTGGGTTTTCTGAGTTCACACTGCCATATAATCTGATTCAAAGCAGCAGGGGCGGTCCGCAAAGTAAGCGACCACTTAGGGCGCCATTTTCTGGGAAGGGCGCCGCCACGCCGGCCATGCCGCCGTAGCAAACCTCCCTGCTGCGTCGGCTTCAGCACCTGGCCTGCAGGAGCTTCTGGGCATGCGTGGAGATTTTTGCGCATGCGCAGTGGCTCCGGAGGTGAAGTTGAGCTCCGGAGCCACTGCGCATGCCCAGAAGCTCCTGCAGGCGCAGAAAGCCTGTAAACACGTCCACGTCAGCACTCCGTCCGTAGTCAGCACGCAGGGGCGGAGGCAAAGGGAGAGGCTTAACTTCTCCTTTGCCTCCCCCCATGCCGAATGCAGACTGAGTGCTGACGTGACGTGTTTACAGGCTTTGGCTTCTGCGCCTGCAGGAGCTTCTGGGCATGCGCAGAAGCTCCTACAGGTGCAGAAGCCTGTAAACACGTCATGTGACGCAATTGGGAGGCAGGGGGTGGAGGCAAAAAGAAAGGGGGCGGAGGCAAAGGGGGGCGCCAAAGTAACGTTCGCTTACCATATAATATAACTTTAGACCGCCCCTGCAAAGCAGATAACATGGAATTTTATTCAACGGTGCGGAAAGGACTTCAGATAACTGGGTTTTCTGAGTCCACACTGCCATATAATCTGATTCAAAGCAGCAGGGGCGGTCCGCAAAGTAAGCGACCACTTAGGGCGCCATTTTCTGGGAAGGGCGCGCCACGCCGCCATGCCGCCCGTAGAAACCTCCCTGCTGCGTCGGCTTCAGCACCTGGCCTGCAGGAGCTTCTGGGCATGCGTGGAGATTTTCGCATGCGCAGTGGCTCCGGAGGTGAAGTTGAGCTCCGGAGCCACTGCGCATGCCCAGAAGCTCCTGCAGGCGCAGAAGCCGAAGCCGAAGCCTGTAAACACGTCACGTCAGCACTCCGTCCGTAGTCAGCACGCAGGGGGCGGAGGCAAGGGAGAGGCTTAAGCCTCTCCCTTTGCCTCCGCCCCCTGCGTGCTCAATGCAGACTGAGTGCTGACGTGACGTGTTTACAGGCTTTGGCTTCTGCGCCTGCAGGAGCTTCTGGGCATGCGCAGAAGCTCCTACAGGTGCAGAAGCCTGTAAACACATCATGTGACGCAATTGGGCAGGCAGGGGGCGGAGGCAAAGGGAAAGGGGGCGGAGGCAAAGGGGGGCGCCAAAGTAACGTTTGCTTACCATATAAAATAACTTTAGACCGCCCCTGCAAAGCAGATAACATGGAATTTTATTCAACGGTGCGGAAAGGACCTCAGATAACTGGATTTTCTGAGTCCACACTGCCATATAATCTGATTCAAAGCAGATAACATGGGATTTTATTCAACGGTGCGGAAAGGACCTCAGATCATCCAAGGCCCTTCCACACATCCTATTTTACGGTTGACACACACAAACTGATTTCTTACTACTGGACGAATTGCTGCCAAATTTGGCCACAAGACACCTACAAGGAGTGACCATCATTGAAAAAAATGATTTTGCCATTTGGGAGTTGTAGTTGCTGGGATTTATAGTTCACCTACAATCAAAGAGCATTCTGAACCCCAGCAACAACAGAATTGGGGCAAACTTCCCACACAGAACCCCCATAACCAACAGCAAATGTTCAAGGCAGAGAGGAAGGAAAGGAAGGAAGGAATGAGGGAGGGAGGAAACAGGAAGGAAAGAAGGCAAGGCAAGAAGGAGGGGAGAAAGGAAGAAAAGGAAGAAAGGAATGAAAAGAAGAAAGGAGATGAGAAAGGAACGAAGGGAAAGGAGGGGGGGAGAGAAGGAAGGAAGGAAGGAAGGACAGAAGGGAGGGAGGGAGGGAGGGAAAGAAGGGAAGGAAGGAAAGAGGGAAGGAAGAAAGGGAAGAAGGAAGGAAAGAGAGTGAGGGGGAGGGACAGGGAGGGAGAAAGGAGGAAGCCCCTCCACTGGCTTACCAATAGCTCTGAGTCCCAGTCCATGCTGCAGCAGCCGCAGTTGGAGATGCCTCTAGCCGCTCCCATCCCCCATGCCCTTCTTCTGGCAAGACCACGAAATGGTAGAGAAAATGGTGTGCGTGACATCATGGCGGCGGCGGAAATGGCATGGGAGCCATACAAACCGTGTATGGCTCCCATATGGGCTGTAGCGACACTGGTCACGCCGCCACCACGCTGACTGGCCAGCAGCACCTGGGCGGCGGCGGGAGCCTGCGGGGCAGGACTGAGCCTTCCTCCCGCCCTGCCTGCGATCTACCAGGACGCCCTACATCAGTGTTTTTCAACCTTTTTTGAGCCGCGGCACACTTTTTACATTTACAAAATTCTGGGGCACACCACTAACCAAAATGACACAAAACGACACTCTAACACAGTAATACATATAGTTAATATGTTTTAAATGTATTTGTACACTCAGTGTGAAACCTGGGCCTGTTTCGACGAACACAACATAGATATCCTGGCAGGAATGGCAGAAAGACACAAACTTCCCACACAGAACTCCCATAACCAAGAGATAATACTATAAGAGTTTGGTGGGCATTGACCTTGGGTTTTGGAGTTGTAGTTCACCTATATCCAGAGAGCACTCTGGACTCAAACAATGTTGGATCAGGACCAAACTTGGCGTGAATACTCAATATGCCCAAATATGAACACAGATGGAATTTAGGGGAAATAGTGTGAGCGTGTTCAGGAGGGGAGGGGGGAGGGAGAAAGACGTGACCCATGCGGGCGCTACTGCGCAGACTCGCCCCAGAGCAAAGCGAGCAGAGTGAGGCCGGGAAGAAGAGAGCCGAGTGGAGAAGAAAATGTGTTTGGCAGGAGGGGGAAGAAAGGGTATTGGAGGTTCCAATTTCCCACGACACACCTGATGATCGCTCACGGCACACTAGTGTGCCACGGCACACTGGTTGGGAAACACTGCCCTACATGATCTACCAGTAGATCGCGATCTACCTAATGAGCACCCCTGCTATACTGTGCCAACTACAAAGAGTTGCTATGTTCTGGGCCTGGCTCTGCTCTACTCCTGCTCCACCATGGGGTGCCAGTTATGATTATAACAATGCTAATAGGAATACTAAACTCCAATGTTTTATTTCCCCAGATGAAGATTATAGAAAAGAAAATACACAGGATCAATAACCATTGCTCCAATTACCAATGCTCCTAAGAATATTCCCCCCAGTGCAGTTCTATGATATGCCTCTGGTGCAAGTACAGACAAAATTTGGGATTCGCTATTATCCATGGTTTCAGATACCATGAAGGGGCTTAGAATGTGTCTTTGTTTTTAGGACTGTTCCTGTGGTTATGTGGGATGCTTATTCAGATAAATGCATTGAATAGACCACATCAGTCCTAGTTTCTGATACAGACCATATGCCATCCAGTAGTCACCATCTGCTCACCAACAGAAAACCATCTGTATCTGTATCTGTATACCTTTATAAAACGGAATGTTTGTATGTGTGTATGCGGAGGGCGGGAGGGCAGAAGGGCGGAAGCAGCCACTTTCACAGGCCAGGGCGGATATGTGGCAGCCACTTTCACAGGCCAGGGCGGATATGTGGCAGCCACTTTCACAGGCCACAGCGACCAGCCCGGGTGATGGACCTGCACCAAACTTGGTACACATAACCCCCTAACCCCCTTTACGTCCTGGCGCGGGTCGGGGGACATGACCCACGGATTATGGGATTTGTAGTACTTTCCAACACTTTGGTTCCCACAGACCACTGAAGCCACCAAAAAGGACCAATACAGACCACACTCAGCACACACAGCCCCCATGACCCACTCTACGTCCTGGTGCAGTTCGGAGGAGGGTGGACCATGGATGATGGGACTTGAAGTGCCTCTACTCACTTCCCAAGTCCGCTGCAACCCTCATCCAATCACTGATCGAGACCAAACTTGGCACACATAACCCCCATGACTGCCTTCACGTCCTGGTGAGGTTTGGGGGAGGACTGACAATGGATGATGGGATTTGTAGTACTTTTACACCCCTCTGTTCCCACAGACCACTGTGGCCCCCAACAAACACTGATAAAGACCACACTTGGCACACAGAGCCCCAGTGACCCAGTCCACATCCTAATGAAGTTTGGAGGGGGAAAAAACACCGAGAAAGTCCACACTTGGCACACAGAGCCCCAGTGACCCACTCTACATCCTACTGAAGTTTGGAGGGGAGAGAACATGGATGATGGGACTTGCAGTACCTTCCCTCACTTCCCAATCCTGCTACAAACCTAATCCAATGACTGATCAACACCAAATCTGGCACACAGAGCCCTCATGACCCACTCTACAGCCTGGTGCAGTTTACTGTTAGACGGACCACGGATGATGGGACTTGAAGTACCTTCACTCACTTCCGAAAAAGAATGCATCCCTCATCCATTCACCAATACAGACCAAACTTAGCACACAGAGCCCCATGACCCAATCTACATCCTAATACACTTGGGGGGGGGACAGGGATGATGGGACTTGCACTACCTTCAGTAATTTCATGATACCACTGCAACTCCCAATAATGATGGATCAAGACCAAACTTGGCACACAGAGCCCCCATGACCCACTCTACATCTTGCTGCACTTCACAAATAACCCGGGCAGGGCCGGGTCCCCAAGCTAGTATTTAATAATCTAGAGCTGGTGTGGTCTATCCAATGCAATTTTCTGAATCAGCACCTCATATAACCACAGGAACAGTCCTAAAAACAAAGACACCAAAGTGCCCCCGATTCCAGGTACCACATAGAATGGCTCCGCTAAGGCGGAGGGGGAGGAGGAGAAGCAGCAGTCAAGGAGGTTTGTTGTCATGCCTTCCGTGGGTAGTCACTAGTCAGCTTCTTCCCTCCTGACATCCCCGTTGCCTCAGCACTATAAAAGGGTTTCACAAGACCAGTTGCTCTCATTGCAATGATTCATTCATTAATTCGTTTTATTATTTCATTAGTCGCCCTTCACCGAAGGGCTCTGGGCGACTTACATAAACAGGTAAAACAGGATAAACTACACAAAAAGTGGCAATTTAAAATAGATTACAGGTTAAATGCTCTACCAAAGAGCCATGTTTTAAGTGATTGGACAAAGAACCGTAGGTCACGCATGGCTCTCATATAAGGTGGCAGCGAATTCCATAGAGCTGGAGCAGAGTATCGCCCTCTGAGGCCTTGGCAACCTGACCCCCCTGGATAAACCACACAGCAGTTGAGGTACAACGGGTTTTATTGAGAATAGGTAGGTATAGGAAAGAGGTTGGAGGCAATCTTTATAGTGCCTCCAACTAGCAGCCAAAACAGGAATCAGCAGGGGTGTGAGTGCTCCGCAGCAAAAGGAGCACAAGCGGGAAAACGGGAACACAGGCCGGATGCAAAGAGTCTCTTGGAATCCCAGCCAAAGCAAGTGAGGCTGGGACGCGTTGATTATAAGGCAAAGAGTTCAAAAGGTAAAAAGAGTTTTTCAGGATAAATCACTGGGTTTCGACGACAAACAGGAACAAGGCAATACTGGAACAAGTCAGCCCGAAGCAGGCTGGCTGGCAAGACTTGATGAAAGGCCTGACTGGCCTTACCCGCAAGATCTTCTCCCAAATGCGTTGTTGGTACACGACACTGGCATGGGGTTCACAAGGCAGTTATAGTGTTCCTGAGTTGCGTCGCACGTCAAAAGCAAAGATTGATGATCTCCTGTATGTTTTGTGAACTCAGTACTCTTGGAATGTGGTGCTCATTAGTGAAGAACATCTGGGGCGAAAGGGAGGCGAGCTCTCTGCCCCTGTAGCCTGCTTACTCTATCAGGGAGTCAAGATGGTACAACCTTGAGAGGCCTTTGTTATGCTTTCACCCCCTGCCTTCTCATGGGAAAGGGAGGGAGGCCCTGGACAGGGCTTGAGAGCGAAACAAGCTGGCTTGGAAAGTACTTTCTGATTTCCCTGGCTAGAATGCTGTTCAAGCAAAAGTGATGCCTGAGGCCCTTGAGGTGTGACACAGAGATTGAGAAAGCCCTACACCTTGTGGTTTCTAGGCGTACTTCTCTGGGACCCGGTGTAAAGAGAAGGTTTTTTTGGGAGGGTTGCGGCGACCACTGATCGTGAAAGGGAGAAAGGCGATCCCTGAGGTACAACGGCCCCTGACCATATAAGGCCTTGAAAGTCAGGACCAACACTTTATAAAGAAACCCGGTATTCAATTAGCAGTCAATGTAGATGCTGTAGAATTGGAGCATTGTACTTTACATCATACTTTAGAGTAAACATGCATATAGTAACTGTTGAGAATTACCACTGCTGTAACCTTATTATAATGTTCTTACATGCATCCATAGCACATCTATATATATAAAGGAAGAGTCGTCATCGAACGACCGTCTTAGGCAGAGAAACCTTACAAGGCAGAGACACCAAATTTGGCAACAAAAATAGGCCTCAGGCAAGGAAGGTTTTTAGCAAAAAAAACTTTCCCCCAAAAAACCTAGAAGGCCCCCAAAACAACGATTTAAAAAACTATATTTCCCAGCATCCTCTGCGGCCACCAACAAAACCCATTGGCCAACATCAGTTACCATAGTAACGGTGGCCAAAGCCAGCCAAGGCTATATTAGAATGCTGAGTGATTTCAGTTTAGACAGTTGGTGTTTGAGGGTTAAACTGTCAAGGCCAAGATCTAGGATAGAGACAAATAGGGCACCAGGGACACAGGCACAACTGACAAACACATACCCCCAGAATAACACAAAAGTAATACCTACACACAACACAATACGCACATAACACAACCTTGCGTCTACTGCTCAACCCATTTGTATGCCATTCCTTCCTTCCACACAGGCATAAGCTGACCCAAAACACAAGCCATGCCTCCTAAAAAGAACAGCATCGGACGACACACTTGCAACGCTACATACATCACACAAAAAAGGGCAGAACAAACGCCAGAACAGAAAGACACTGCACTACATTAGCTTTTGCCATCACCATAAACAAGGCTCAAGGACAAACACTACAAATCTGTGGCATAGACCTTGACACAGAATGCTTCTCCCACGGACAACTCTACGTAGCGTGCTCCAGAGTTGGGAAACCACAGAACCTCTACATCAACACAGCAGGCGGAAAGACCGCGAGGGTTCAGTTAACCTGCCGAGCCCGGAGCGACTAGGTCCTCGTAGCCTACCCGCCTCCCGTAGATCCAATTATGCTCACCAATACTGCAAGGTAGAAGCCACGAAATTGTTTATTCTGCTCAGCTGAGAGGATGCGAACTGCAATTCCCTGATTCCCGCAAAGAACGCATGCATATACAATCAAAACATTGGTTTTTAAAGGTTACAGAACTGTCAAAACAATTGAATTTCCCGCCGGCCCTTTTCTGGGCCGGCTCCGTCGGTTGATTGGTCGGAACGTTGAGACCAGCTGATGGGCGGGATGTTGACCGGCTCTGGGGAGCCTATCGGCGCTTACTCCCATTCGCCATCCTAGCCAACCAGGAGTCTGCGGCCATATATGGAATGTCCGGGAAGGGGAGCTCAGACGGAAATCGCTGTCAATATGGCATATGAATAAAACAAAAGAATCCTGGCCAGGTAAACGACCTGGAGTGACACCTGGGAGTGATAGGATTAATGAGATGGTGCGTCATTCTTGAGAATGAAAAAGGAAAAAAGGGAAGAGGCCTGATGATAGTAATTCACTCAAACCTTTGGGTGACAAAAGGGCCTATTTTGGGACACAGCCTGGTTTCCGAGGCCAGGTGTGGCTCCCGTTGTGAAAATAGATATTCAATGTCCAATTTCCAAAGGCAAGTTATGCTTGACGACTCAGACCGGCGAAACTGCCTCCGGACCCGGACAGACGTGGAGTTGAAACAAGAGCTCAATTTCCATAACAAGATTCTGCCCGGGCAACGCATGCAATGAGAAGGGGGATGGTCCATAAAGATTTGGGATGGGAATTTGGTTACATTTCCTCTTGCCAAATCCAACAAAACACTTTCAAGGCAGTCTTTTCTCAACGAGGGCAAAAGGGGGGGGGGGAGGGAAGGGTTACAAGGGGTCAAGGGAGACATGGGAGCAATATTATACAGATGCACAGATACAGGGATGAATCCTTTATTATGATTTCTGCTTTCCTGATGTCAGCCCAAACACAAACAGATATGGCCCCCTGCTTCATAGGCCAATTCCTTTCTCAAAACTTTTCTTTCTGAGCCCAGAGACGTCCCAAGAGTGAAAGGAGAGGAGAATAAAGATAAAGAGTGTAAAGCAAAAAACAAGTTCCTTTCCTCCCTTCGGGGGTCCCGAACCCGGGATTCCCGTCCCAACCGGCCTTGGCCCTGCCGCTGGAGCTACCGCGTCTTTCCCTTGGACGCAGCTCTCCTCGCAGTCTTAAGGCGCCCGGGAAGCGGGAGGTGAGAAAAAAAATATAAAAATTCAGGAAAAATAGGGAGAAAGTCAGAAAGAGAAATAACCTTATGGACAGACTCCAGCGGGGCTTAGGGAAAGGACGTGTGGGCTTCCACCCAGGAACAGGCGTGCGTGCTGAAGTTGGGACTTGTTCACTCGCGGAACGACCTGCGGCTTGAGACCTGTTGGCCTCGACAACAGTTTCATGTCTCAAGCAAAGACATCACTTACAACAACGCATCCAACTCCTGTGGTGCTCCCTTTCGTGTTAGCATCAATAATCGATCATTCTCATTTTTGCCCTGTATCGACTCCATGCTTGAATGCAGACCCAAACTGCTCTTTAATCTGCCACTTTCCCTAAGTGGGTGGATATATTGAACTAGGTACTTCAAAGGTATCCAGAGCTTGAATAATCTTCTTCTGCCCTGACCTTGAAACCCTTTTGCATCCTGACTCATAAATCCCAAGTACCTGTGAAACTTTAAACTCTTGGATTTAGCACCCTAAATTGCCATCCAGGGGTGTTCCTTCTGGACCTTGAAATCAAACTTAGCCTCTTCTCTATTATCAAAGCTGCAATTCAAATATCCGCTTCTCTAGTGGAAGAGCTTAGGCAGCTTTTGTGACAGCTGTACCTATCCATGTAACATCTGCTTTGACAAAGAGAGAGACCTCCATCCGGTGTGTCGCCACAGCAGGAAAAATGCTTGCTTCCCATCTGTATGGCTCTCTCGGGGCCTAAAGGTCAGAAGGCTAAACTGAGATTTATGATCTTTCCCCTAGTAAAGTACTTCCCCAGATGAGAGTTTCATCCTATTCTCTCTTTCCCACTTTTGCCTCAGGTGAACAGCGGGATCTGAAACAAGGGGAGATGGGTGGGACTGGTTCTTGTTGTTCTTCTTTCAGGAATATGTTCAGCTGAAGCTTTGGCAGGTGGTTCTGTTCTCCTTGGCAAGTAATGAGCTCCTTATATATTGCCTTGGCCACTTGCACAGCAGGGACATTTCCTTTGTTCATAGGAGGAACAGGTTGAGCCAAAGGAAATCCTTCTTCTTCAGAAACCTGTCCAGTAGTCACGTTTACTTAAACTTAGCTCTGACCTTAACGGAGGTTCACTTTCTTTTTATTTTTGCTTGCCTTTCCCTCTTGGTAAATCCAAGGCATGTGACAGCAACGGAGAGGAGAACAACATTGCAACAGATTTTACAGGTAGGGTTCTGCGGACTCCGGATTCTCACTAAGTTATCATCCAAGAAAAGAACGATTGTTATATCTTTATTTATTTATTTATTTTTCATTTTTATATCCCGCTCCTCCCTGCAGGCTCAGGGCGGTTTACATAAAAACAATTAAATACACATAAAAACAGTTTGGATATATAAAAACACTAGGGTATGGACAGGATTATCAGGAGGCGCCTAGGTTGAAAGCCTGCCTAAAAAGGAATGTCTTGCAGGCCCTCCGGAAGGGGGCTAACTCTGTGATGGCACGAGTTCCGTCTGGTAACTCGTTCCATAAAGTCGGCGCCACCACAGAAAAGGCTATTTGTCTTGTCGTTGAAAGGCAGCAGGAACGGATTGATGGCATCACCAGAAGATTTTGTGCTTCTGATCGCAACGATCTCGGGGGAACATATGGGGTGAGGCGGTCCTTCAGGTACACTGGCTCTAGACCAGGGTTTCTCAACCAGTGTGCCGTGGCACACTAGTGTGCCGTGAGCAATCATCAGGTGTGCCGTGGGAAATTGGAACCTCCAATACCCTTTCTTCCCCCTCTTGCCGAACACTTTTTCTTCTCCACTCGGGCTCCCTTCTTCCCAGCCTCGCTCTGCTTGCTTTGTTTCACTTTGCTCACGCTGCCGCTTCTGCGGGAGGGGGGAGAGAGGAAGACATGACCCATGCGGGCGTACTGCGCAGACTCGCCCCACGTCTTTCCCCCTCCCCTCCACAGTGCTCTCGGGATATAGGTGAACTACAACTCCAAAACTCAAGGTCAATGCCCACCAAACTCTTATTGTATTTTCTCTTGGTTATGGTAGTTCTGTGTGGGAAGTTTGATTCCATTAAATCATCGGTGGAGTTCAGAATGCTCTTTGATTGCGAGTGAACTATAACTCCCAGCTGTTGAGCACGACCTTCGTGTGTGTCTTTCTGCCATTCCTGCCAGGATATCTATGTTGTGTTCATCGAAACAGACTCAGGTTTCACACTGAGTGTATAAATACATTTAAAAACATATTAACCATATGTATTACTGTGTTAGAGTGTCATTTTGTGTCATTTTGGTTGGTGGTGTGCCCCCGGATTTTTTTAATGTTAAAAGTGTGCCGCGGCTCAAAAAAGGTTAGGAAACACTGCTCTAGACCATACAAGGCCTTAAAGGTCAAAACCAGCATGTGACGCCCCATATTAATGATGTGTAATATATAGTAAGTATAGTAAATAAATAAATAAATAATGTGGATTAGAATGTAGTTCAGCCTTTAGGTGCGACCCTCCATAATATTTTTGTAATAATATATGATATAATGTAGTGTTACATTGCATTATAATTTAAAATAATTGTTTAAAATGATTCTATAAAATTATTTATTTAAATAAGTAATTTTATTTTGTTTAAATAAATAATGTTATTTATTATTTTAAAGATAATATAATATAATAATATATAATATAATATAGTGTTACATTGCATTGTAATTTGATATAATATAATATAATATAATGTCAATATATTGTATTATGTTATAGTATTTATTTATTTATTTATTATTCGGGCTTCTATGCCGCCGACTCCCTGAGGCTCGCGGCGGCTTACAGGAGCCGAAGGGCACAGTAAAACACAGGCAATAAACAGTTAAAAACAATTAAAAACAACAGCAGTACAGTGATTAATAACACAGTTAACACAATGAACAGCACATCATCCTCAGAAGAACGAATAGATGGCGGGGCATGGGCAGGACTTACTCACCAAAGGCCTGCTTAAACAGGTATGTTTTACAGGCCCGTCTAAACGGGAGCAAGTCCTTCATAGCCCGAGTTCCGGCCGGGAGGGCGTTCCACAGCGTAGGTGCTATGACAGAGAACGCCCTCCGGCGGGTAGCAGTCAGCCTTGCGAGTTTAGCTGAAGGTATCTCCAGGAGATTGGAGTCCTCAGACCGAAGTGATCTCGGAGGGCAATATGGGGTGAGACGGTCCCTCAAATACGCTGGCCCCAGGCCGTGTAAGGCCTTAAAGGTGAGGACCAACACTTTGAAGGTGATCCGGTGCTCAATTGGCAGCCAGTGCAGATCCTGCAAAACAGGTGTTATGTGGCGCCAGCTGGCGTGCCAGACAGGAGCCGGGCGGCAGTGTTCTGCACTAGCCTGAGCTTCCGGGTCACCGACAGAGGAAGGCCAACGTGAGCGCGTTGCAGTAATCCAGCCTTGAGATGACTGTGGCTTGGATCACCGTGGCCAGATCGTTCCGGGAGAGATAGGGGGCCAGCCTCCTTGCCTGTCGCAGATGAAAAAAAGCGATCTTGCTGACCGCAGAGACCTGGGCCTCCATGGTCAGCTGGGAGTCCAAATGGACCCCCAGGCTCTTTACGGAAGGCGATGGGCATAACACCACACCGTCCAGGCTCGGAAGCTGGACATTAACATCACCCGGGCGACCCAGCCACAAGATCTCCATCTTCGCCGGATTCACCCTCAACCTACTGGCTCGCAGCCATCCAGTACAAGTATAATAATTGTAATGTAATAATAATAATAATAGTATGATTACGGTATGGTATGTGGTATATGCATTTGGTATTGGTGGTGTTGTATTGTTACACAGTATAATACTGCCAATGATAGTGTGATACAATAATTATATCGTGATATTATAATTGATATATTTGTATTACATGCAATATTGCTAACAATATTGCGATATGTTGCAATGTTAATTGTTGTTTTTTCAGTTTCTTGTAAGCCGCTCCGGCAATATTGTTATATGTACACTGTAAGCCACTCTGGCAGTATTGTTGTTTTCTGTAAGCCACTCTGAGTCCCCTTCGGGGTTGAGAAGGGTGGCCTATAAAAATAGTAAATAAATAAATAAATAAATTATCAGCATTTGTCATTAAATTTGCTGGGTGGCTGCTGGGAGTTGCAGTCCAAGAACTTCTGAAAAGCTACATGTTACCCAAGCCTGTACTACCTAACAAAGCAAACTGATTTCTCTGCGTTAGGAGGTTATACACACACTTAGTACATATATATATACACACACAGCATATCGTTTGGCAGGAAGTGGAAATACCATACATTTCTTGGCCATTTGTGTTTGAGCCAAGTCTAAATGCCAGGCCTAAAAATACGGTCTGGAAGCTGCCGCATGCTAACAGCCTTCCCTCCTCCCGCCACCCCCCCCCGCCCGCACCCTCTGCCAGAGCCATGAGATTATTTTTGAATGAGGACACTTCTTGAAAGTAACCTAAGGCTACAGAAGCCGTTGCTTTTCTTTCCTGACTCCTCCTTTGCCCCTCTCCTTCATTCAAGCTGCCCTGCCATTCAGAATGTGTACGGAAGAGAAGGAATGAACAGAATGCGTATGCGAGAGAAGGAAGGAACAAACCTTTCATCCCTTGCCCTGCCTTATTATTTTATTTTACACTAGCTGTACCCGGCACGCGTTGCTGTGCCCTATTTAGGAGATGCGAGAAAGTCTGAGTATGTAAGGGTTGGAATTGTTGTTAGTTATGGTGTTGTTGGGGCCATGGCTGTGTCGTTGTGGGTGGTTCTGGTGGGTGGGATGTTGAAGTCCTGGGGAGTTGTTGTGTGGTGTTGCTGGCGTTCTGCATAGCTTGTGGATATACAATGTTTTTTGTCTTTCCGTATGCTGTGTTGATGTAGAGGTTGATGCTTGGAAGTTAACTTTGGAAGTGAGTGGAGGTACTTGAAATCCCATTATCCATGGTGTGTCCTCCTCTGAACTGCAGTCGGATGGAGTGTGGGTCATGGGGGGCATTGTTTGCCAAGTTTGGTCTTTATCGGTCTTGGTTCTGGGCCACAGTGGTCTGTGGGGAATGATGGGTTTTGAAGTAGTACAAATCCCATTATCCATGGAGGTACTTCAAGTCCCATAATCCATGGTCCACCCTCCTCCAAACTGTAGTAGAATGTAGCGTGGGTCATAGGGGCTCTGTGTGCCAAGGTAGGTTACTGTAAATTCAGGCCATACACAATGTCCCATGACCTGAGGCCTAGTCAGGAACAGCAAGTTAATGAAGCCTTACTGTCAATTCAGGCCATACACAATGTCCAATGAGCTGAGGCGTAGTCGGGAAAATCAAGTTAATGAAGCCTTACTGTCAATTCAGAGCGTAAACAGCATTCCATTAAGTGAGGCCTAGTCAGGGAAAGTAAGTTAATGAAGCCTTACTGTCAATTTTGGGCGTGGTCTGTGATTTGTAGGGTGTAAATTTTCTGTGGGAAGTGAGTTGGGTGTTTGTGTTTGTGCCTCAGCCCTTTGCCTTATCCTCCTCTGACAGTTTATTATGGGTCGGAATGTTCATGTTGGCTGGCCAGTACAGGAGTTATGCAAATCCGCCCTTATTGGCAGCCAATCATGTTGTCAGAATGTAGAGGCTGGGAGAGTCGTTGGCAGCCCCAGAGGATGCTGGGAAATGTAGTTTTTTTAACTTGTTGTTTTGGGGGCCTTTTAGGTTTTGGGGGGAAGTTTCTTTGCTACAAATGTACCTTGCTTGAGACCTATTTCTGTTGGCAAGTTTGGTGTTTCTGCGTTGTAAGGTTTCTCTGTTTGGGACTGTCGTTCCATGACGGGAACCCCTTTATATAATAGATTGGACACGTTGGTTTTCTTCTACTCACACTTGCCTTGGGTGATTTTTCGGTTTCTTTATTTGTGCTAGTCATTTTGTTTTCATATCCATCTATTTCAGGTCCATGTATTTTGGATCAATCACCTTTTGGACTGCAACTCCCAGAATCTCCTCCCAAGATGGGGGGGGGCAGTTGGAGGGAGAGGGGGAGAAGGTTATTAAAGAAAATTAATAGGTAACGGTTTGTAGGAAGTCGGTTTGGGCCTGAGTCAGTTTGAATGAATATGATTTGTAATATTCAGTGGTCCGTTTCATATTGGCCCACCGCTTAGCCGTAACTGGAGTGAGGGGGACAGCCCTTAAATGGGTGTCCTCTTTTCTCCAAAATCGGGGACAGTGTGTGGAGAGGGGAGGGGTGGTCTCCGAGAGGTCCGCTCTTATATTTGGGGTGCCTCAGGGGGCTATCCTTTCCCCTTTGTTATTTAACATCTATATGCGACCACTTGACCGACCGACTGGTACGTAGCTTTGGGCTTGAGTGTCATCAGTACGCTGATGACACTCGGCTCTTTCTGAAGATGGAGGGCCAGCTGGACTCCGTACCCGATAATTTCCAACAGTGCCTTGAGGCCATTACTGAATGGTTGCGTGTCAGCAGGTTGAGGGTGAACCCAGCGAAGACGGAGATCCTATGGCTGGGTTGTCCGGATTTGGGGGGGGGGGGGGAGAGATCCAGTTGCCTACCCTACAACTTCCAAACTCAAGGTCAATTCCCAAGCAAACCCTTTCAGTACGTTCTGTTGGTAATGAGAGTTCAATATGCCAAGTTTGGTTCAATTCCATTGTTGCAAGAGTTCAGGATGCTCTTTGATTGTGTGTTAACTATAAATTGAGCAAGAGCTTCGTGTGGGTCTTTCTGCCATTCCTGCCAGGTTATCTATGTTGAGTTCATCGAAACAGACCCAGGTTTCACACTGAGTGTATAAATACATTTAAAAACGTATTAACTATATGTATGACTGTGTTAGAGTGTCGTTTTGTGTCATTTTGGTTGGTGGTGTGCCCCGGGATTTTGTAAATGTAAAAAATGTGCCGCAGCTCAAAAGGTTGGGAAACACTGCTATAAATAACCAAGTATCTGCACGTGTTTAAGTGTTTAATTTGGTTGTGGCGGGCATGTTTAAAAACATTTCGATAGAAAAACTATTTATACAGTCAAATTCAATCAGTGAAATTTTTAGCATCACACTCTTTTAAAACAAAATTTAAAAACAAGATAAAGAACCTAAATATATAATACCACCAGAGGGCACCCTGTATTTTCTAAGATAGGCATCCTGCCTGACTAACAAGATATTTCATTATATAGTCAAGACAGTGTAATTTTGTTTTCTTAGAACAGTGATTTTCAACCTTTTTTGAGCCGTGGCACACTTTTTACATTTGCAAAATCCTGGGGCACACCACCTACCAAAATGACACAAAATGACACTCTAACACAGTCATACATATAGGTAATATGTTTTAAAATGTATTTATACACTCACTTAGTGTGAAACCTGGGCCTGTTTCAATGAACACAAAATAGATATCCTGGCAGGAATGGCAGAAAAGCACCATTCCCTCTCTGTTTTTAGTTTTTATCGCAGTCAAGCTTGAGAAACTCATCTCACACAGATATGTCGTTGAGATGCAGCACTAACTCTAACTTTATTTACTTAGCCGCATCTGAGCAAATCCAAGATGGCGCAACCATAGCACTCTCGCATCACTTCTTAGGTGACTCGAGAGTGCTATGGTTCCATTTCTTAAAGGGACAGGTGCGCCGTATAGTTTATATATGAATGCAGTTCAAAAATAATTTCCCACGGCATACCTGATGATCTCTCATGGCACACCAGTGTTCCGTGGCACACTGGTTGAAAATCACTGTCTTAGTAGAAAGAGTGAACGAAAAGGTCCAAATGGATCAACTGCCTGACTGAAGGGCCAGCCCTAACATCAGAAAGATAAGGTAACTAGTAGCTACTAGGCATGAGAAAAAAGTTATGAAAATTAAAAGAAATCGTAAGTGATTCGTATGTAATGGGACTTTCTAGTTTATACGCATCACGGCAGCTAACCAGGAAGTAGACTTTCTTTTACGGTCCTTGAGGCCAACAATTTGCGCTATGATCGTAATTAATTCTTAATTATTGTACTACGTACTCACTTCTCCCTGTCTTCTCCCCCTCATTTCCTTCCCGCCTACATTCAGCTTCTTCTTTTCCCCGCATTTCTATGGGGAACTGGAAGTGACGCTGCTGCTAGGCAATGCATTCTGGAAAGTGTAATCCTCCACGCTTCTTCCCCCCTCCCTTCTCTTCCCCGTTGCTCTGCCTTGCCCCATCGCAGGGGCCAACTTCACACACACACACGCTTGCGCGCTTCTCCTCCCTCTCTCTCCTGCACTCTCTCAGATGCTTCCCTGCACTCTCTCAGATGCTTCTCTGCCCCCTCCTCTTTCCTGCTGGCTTCTCCCCCCCCTTCTCTTCCCCGTTGCTCTGCCTTGCCCCATCACAGGTGCCAACTTCACACACATACACACGCGCACGCTTCTCCTCCTCTCTCCCTGCGCTCTCTCAGATGCTCCTCTGCCCCCTCCTCTTTCCTGCTGGCTTCTCCCCCCCCCTTCTCTTCCCCATTGCTCTGCCTTGCCCCATCGCAGGGGCCAACTTCACGCACACACACATGCGTGCTTCTCTTCCACTCTCTCCTGCACTCTCTCAGATGCTTCTCTGCCCCCTCCTATTTCCTGCTGGCTTCTCCCCCCATCTCTTACCCGTTGCTCTGGCGTGCCCCATCGCAGGGGCCGACTTCACCCACACACACACATTGCGCGCTTCTCTTCCTCTCTCTCCCTGCGCCCTCTCAGATGCTTCTCTGCACCCTCCTCTTTCCTGCTGGCTTCTCCCCCCTCCCATCTCTTCCCCGTTGCTCTGCCTAGCCCCATCGCAGGAGCCAACTTCACACACACACACACATTGCGCGCTTCTCTTCCTCTCTCCTGCACTCTCTCAGATGCTTCTCTGCCCCCTCCTCTTTCCTGCTGGCTTCTCCCCCCTCCCTTCTCTTCCCCGTTGCTCTGCCTTGCCCCATCGCAGGAGCCAACTTCACACACACACACACATTGCGCGCTTCTCTTCCTCTCTCTCCCTGCACTCTCTCAGATGCTTCTCTGCCCCCTCCTCTTTCCTGCTGGCTTCTCCCCCCCTCCCTTCTTTTCCCCGTTGCTCTGCCTTGCCCCATCGCAGGAGCCAACTTCAGCCCTACAGGTAGGTGTTTTGGACTTCAACTCACACCATTCCTCACAGCCTCAGGCCTCTTCCTTTTCCTCTCAGCCTGGGCAAACTTGGGCCCTCGCTCCCTCAGGATCGGGGTGAGAGAGGGCAGCGAGGAGCGAGGGGGGCCTCCTCCTCCTTTTTTGCTGCTTCCAAGAATAGAATACCCCTCCCTCCCTCCTTCCCTCCCTCCTTCCTATTTGGAGAGTCCCATCTAGAATTCAGTGTGATTTATTCAAGTTTTGGCCTACAACTCCCAGAAATCCCAGCCAATTTACCAGCTGTTAGGATTTCTGGGAGTTGTAGGCCAAAACCATCTGGAATGCGCATGCTCTGGCATACGAACTACTAACGAATTAAGTTACATTTTAGAAATTTTTGGAAAAGTTTTTTGTAAGTCTTTCTTTTACTAATCACTAAAATCCCCCCCCCCCCATTAGATTTCCGATTTACTATTTTTGGGTTCTAAACCATGCCTAGTAACTACCTCAAGCAGTAGGTTTGGGATGAAAGACAGCAAACTGTTGCCTGTTTACTGTGCCATTATTACCAGTTAGATTTTAGGGTGGGTGGGGAGGGGTGTTTGTAATTCTAATGCCTGGCTCTTGAGACTATGCACCTTGATTTGGTCAAGTCGAGGAGTACCATTATTTACTTCCCCGCAGACAGCCCAATATCTTGGGCCATTAGTGCCTGTATGGTCCAACATAACAGAAGATATGAGGAAAACTTCCCTAAATCTGATTTCAGATGGTGGGATTAAGAGATAGCAGCAGTATGTCAAATCCATCCTTCCTCAGTGGGTCTTTGGCAGTCCCTCTCTAGGGCTCTTTTGTCCCCTTTCCACAAACTGATTAATAAATTTGCCTCATTTGCCGAAAACACTGCAGATTTTTTCCCCAATAATTGCTGAAATGCTTCAGAAGAAATGCAGCATGAAGGCTAAGTAATATTACTGATTTCCAGCAAGTTTAACTCAGAGCAAGTATGTTCGTGATGTTCTTCTCAGACACAATAGTAGCAGGTGGATCGCCCCAGGCAGCTGCCCCTGGGAGCAGCTGAGTGAGTGAGATTCCTCAGGGCGGGAGGAAGGCAGTCGACTTGCTGTGACTCCCAGGCTTCCGACTCCATTCATCTGGGATACTTCACTCCTGGACGGCTCAGATGACTACCTTGGGGATTTAGTCTAAGGGCCCCTTTGATCCTGCCCTACACCCTGTTGTAGACAAATGCCTTCTCAAATTCCCAACAAATGCAAGGAGAGCTTTAGTTTGTCATTGGGTAGACAAGTGGCTTGAAGCTCAAAGCCACTTGTTCAGACTTGGGTGGGTGGGTGAGCAAGTGGGGGCTGATTCTCCAGGAATGTGTTCTCGGTTGTGGAAATCCCAAACTCCCCATTCCTTCTAGAATTATTTTAATCAGGGCATTAAAATACATTTTACTCATGAAAGCTAAACGAATCACATGGCTATGCTCACAGTATGAGAATTGTAAATTTTGTTTTTAAAAACCCTTTTTTCAAGATCTTCCTCTCCTCATTCCTTCCATGGAACAAGGTCAATCCCCTCTCCCAATCACTCACTTGTATTGAAGTCCGAACACCTTTTGATCCCTGAACACCCTTCCAATTTCCATATGATCCATAGGGATGTGCATGATTTTGTTTTTGTGCACCGGATTCAGATGGTTCAGTAGATTTAGTTGCCAAAACTAGGAAAACGAGCCTGGTGCTGGGCAGTCAAAGTCTTAGCTGGTACAGATCACAGTAGCTGTATCTTTTTGGGTAATGGAGGCTAATGGGGACCAATGGGACTGAGCAACACACTAACTGAGGCAGCAATGGCATGTGGACAGATCAGCCTCACAAATAGGACAGCTGCTGCTCCTCCTTTGCTTTCTTACCCAGAAGCCACCTTGTAATGCCGTTCCTGGTGACAGTTAAAGCAAACGACTTTCTGGGTGGCTTGACCAGAGCTGGCATCCCCCTTCCTAGGGCTCTGACCAGGCCGTAGCCAGGATTTTGATTCGGGGCTGAGTTTGTTTCGGGGCTGAGACGGGGTGGAAGAGGGTCTACCCTAGCAAACCTTTTGTATTGTTATCCCAATAATCCCATTAATGTGGGATATAATGAGCAATAATAATAATGGGTGGCTGTGAGTTTCCTGGGCTGCCTGGCCATGTCCCAGAAGCATTCTCTCCTGATGTTTCACCCGCATGTAGCCATCCTCAGAGGTCTTTTCACACTGCGGCCCCCTAGGGCTTTCCTTCCTCCTCCTCCTGTGCCGGTGTGGGCGGTGCCGAGCCGGGGAGGGGCGAGCTGGGGCTTGGCCCCCCAGGTGATCAGTGACCGGAATTCCAGCCCTTGGGCCGGTAGAAGTTGGACAGCCCTGCCTTATGCCATTTTTTTGAGCTTATATTTTGAAGCTTACTATTTTGACTCAATCCAATTCTGAATAGCAGAAACACACACAGTTTAATGCATAAATTGTACTATTTAGCACAAAACACACACCCCAAGGACAGACTTGAGGGTGTTCATTCAAAGTCTTGGCCAAATGTGTTATTTGTCTGTCTGACCAACGTGAATGAACTTCTGATGGCAGAGAGAAAGAGACAATGGGCCTCTCTCATTTGGCGTTTTTAATGTATGGCATTGGGATCCAGGAAGCTGCCAGCAGAACATGTCCAGCTGCTGTGGATCCAGAAGCTGAAAGAGAATTAATGATGATGGGGGAAGTCCATCACTCCACGCGCGGCTCCAGCAGATTAATGCCTCCTAGATGGGAAAGAGCATAAAGCAAAGGTCCAGGATGAGACAGTGGGGAGTTGAAAGGGAAGAGCCATAAATAAGGCTAAGAAAATAGAATAAAAGGAAAGCTGGCAAAAAATGCCTTCGCTTTGACAATGAAAATATGTAGGCAGCCCTCTGAGAAATGAAAGCAGGGCAGGGAGTGGAGGGAGCTATGTTTTCTATGGTTGGCTGCGTGCCAGTAGATTGAGGTGAATCAGCAAAGACGGAGATACTGTGGCTGGGCCCGGTGGGTGGGGAGGCCTGACTGCCTAGCTTGGATGGTGAGGCATTATGCCCAGAAAGGCTTAGTGCCTCAGGAAGGCTCAGTGCCTCATTAAGATATTAGGCATGAGAAAAAAGTTATGAAAATCAAAAGAAATCGTAAGTGATTCGTATGTAATGGGACTTTCTAGTTTATACGCATCACGGCAGCTAACCAGGAAGTAGACTTTCTTTTACGGTCCTTGAGCCCAACAATTTGCGTAATGATCGTCATAAATTCTAATTATTGTACTACGTACTCACTTCTCCTGTCTTCTCCCCTCATTTCCTTCCGCCTTCATTCAGCTTCTTCTTTGTCCCGCATTTCTATGGGGAACTGGAAGTGACGCTGCTGTTAGGCAATGCAGTCTGGTGGAAAGTGTAGACCGCCACACTTCTCCCCCCCCTTCTCTTCCCCGTTGCTCTGCCTGGCCCCATCGCGGGGCCAACTTCACCTGGCACACACACCTCCTCTCTCTCCCTGCTCTCTCAGATGCTTCTCTGCCCCCTCCTCTTTCCTGCTGGCTTCTCCCCCTTCTCTTCCCCGTTGCTCTGCCTTGCCCCATCGCAGGGGCCAACTTCACCTGCGCGCGCACACTCTCCTCCTCTCTCTCTTTGCGCTCTCTCAGATGCTTCTCTGCCCCCTCCTCTTTCCTGCTGGCTTCTCCCCCCCTTCTCTTCCCCGTTGCTCTGCCTTGCCCCATTGCAGGGGCCAACTTCTCACACACGTTGTGCACCGCTTCTCCCTCCTCTCTCTCCTCGCTCTCTCAGATGCTTCTCTGCCCCCTCCTCTTTCCTGCTGGCTTCTCCCCCTTCTCTTCCCCGTTGCTCTGCCTTGCCCCATCGCAGGGGCCAACTTCTCACACACACGCGTGCGCTTCTCCTCCTCTCTCTCCCTGCGCTCTCTCAGATGCTTCTCTGCCCCCTCCTCTTTCCTGCTGGCTTCTCCCCTTCTCTTCCCGTTGCTCTGTCTTGCCCCATCACAGGGGCCAACTTCTCACACACACACGCGCTGCGCCTGACGCCTCCGCGCTCTCTCAGATGCTTCTCTGCCCCTCCTCTTTCCTGCTGGCTTCTCCCCCCTTCTCTTCCCCGTTGCTCTGTCTTGCCCCATCGCAGGGGCCAGCTTCTCACACACACACCCGCCCTCTTCTCCTCCTCTCTCTCCCTGCGCTCTCTCAGATGCTTCTCTGCCCCCTCCTCTTTCCTGCTGGCTTCGCCCCCCCGCCTTTCTCTTCCCCGGTTCTCTGTCTTGCCCCAGCGCGGGGGCCAACGTCTCACACACACGCGCGCACTTCTCCTCCTCTCTCTCCTGCGCTCTCAGATGCTTCTCTGCCCCCTCCTCTTTCCTGCTGGCTTCTCCCCCTTCTCTTCCCCGGTGCTCTGCCTTGCCCCATCGCAGGGGCCAACTTCTCACACACACGCGCGCGCGTCGCCTCCTCTCTCTCCCTGCGCTCTCGCAGATGCTTCTCTGCCCCCTCCGCTTTCCTGCTGGCTTCTCCCCCCTTCTCTTCCCCGTTGCTCTGCCTTGCCCCATCGCAGGGGCCAACTTCTCCACACACACGCGCGCACTTCTCCTCCTCTCTCTCCTGCGCTCTCTCAGATGCTTCTCTGCCCCCTCCTCTTTCCTGCTGGCTTCTCCCCCCCCTTCTCTTCCCCGTTGCTCTGCCTTGCCCCATCGCAGGGCCAAACTTCTCACACACACACACGCGCTTCTCCTCCTCTCTCTCCCTGCGCTCTCTCAGATGCTTCTCTGCCCCCTCCTCTTTCCTGCTGGCTTCTCTCCCCCCTTCTCTTCCCGTTGCTCTGCCTTGCCCCATCGCAGGGGGCCAACTTCTCACACACACACACGCGCACTTCTCCTCCTCTCTCCTGCGCACTTCTCCCTCCTCTCTCTCCTTCTCGCTCTCTCAGATGCTTCTCTGCCCCCTCCTCTGTCCTGCTGGCTTCTCCCCCCTTCTCTTCCCCGTTGCTCTGCCTTGCCCCATCGCGCGGGCCAACTTCAGCCCTCAGGTAGGTGTTTTGGACTTCAACTCCCACCATTCCTCACAGCCTCAGACCTCTTCCTTTTCCTCTCAGCCTGGGCAAACTTGGGCCCTCGCTCCCTCAGGATCGGGGTGAGAGAGAGGCAGCGAGGAGCGCGGGGGGGCTCCTCCTTTTTTTGCTGCTTCCCAGAATAGAATACCCCCCTCCCTCCCTCCTTCCTATTTGGAGAGTCCCATCTAGAATTCAGTGTGATTTATTCAAGTTTTGGCCTACAACTCCCAGAAATCCCAGCCAATTTACCAGCTGTTAGGATTTCTGGGAGTTGTAGGGCCAACTCATCTGAATCTTGCATGCGCTGGCATACGAACTACTAACGAATTTCGTTAGTAATTAAGTTACATTTTAGAAATTTTTGGAAATTT
This sequence comes from Anolis apletophallus, assembly GCA_030556195.1. Classification (NCBI taxonomy): domain Eukaryota; kingdom Metazoa; phylum Chordata; class Lepidosauria; order Squamata; family Anolidae; genus Anolis; species Anolis apletophallus. The sequence goes on along the minus strand of JARBWK010000233.1, from coordinate 16,664 downwards.
TTGTAAGTCTTTCTTTTACTAATCAAAAAAAATCCCCCCCATTTGATTTTAGAATCGCCATTTTTGGGTTTGAAACCATGCCTATAAGATATACTTCTGTTATATTTGGTATGTATATATTTATTTTCATATTCTCCTCTATGGTCACTCTATGAGAAACTTGCTTCCATGTATATATTGATAATGGTGTTGGCATATTGATGTGTCATTATAGATCTTCAACACATCACATCAAAGCAACAGGAATCGTCCCGGTCTTTGATAAAGCTGTTACCAGCGAAACGATTTCAGCGCTGGTATTGACGCGATCGTCAGACCGCAATGAGCCTACTTTGAACTATTATTATACCCAAGATTGCCTTATAATTGTGAATATTGCAATAATGGACTATGGGACTCATGAGATGGGACTGATGCAGAATGTGTTGAATTTATGTAATTGAATGAATATCTATGAATTACCGTATTTTTCGCACCATAAGGCGCACCTGATGATAAGACGCACCTAGATTTTAGAGGAGGAAATTTGGGAAACAAAAAAAATGGGGGCTGGCTACTATTTGAGACACTAATATGGAGGGCGGGGCGCTGGAGCAGAGGGCGATATACTCACGCTATATTCGCGGGGCCGGCGGCTCCCCGGCGGCTCCCGACTGCTCTTCCTCCTTCCCTCCCTCCCTCAGGCCTCTCTTCCGGCCGTCCTGACAGTGCGCGGCCGGCGAGGCCTTCCTCCCCTTCCTCCTCGGCAGAGGCGCAACGGAGTGGCGAGGAGGAAGTCCGCTGCTGCTGCTGCTGCCACTGCGTCGCCATGGGGGCCTCCCTCGTGGCCTCCCTCCTCCTCGGGTCCGTGGTGGTGGGCCCGCCCCGTGAGTCCCCTCTTCGCCCCCGCTTCTCCGCGCTGCCGGCTGGCTGCGGCGACACGCGGCGGGAGTCTGGGCATCTTGGCGGCGCGGCCGGGAGCCGCCCGGGAGCCGCCGGGGCGCGAATATAGCGTGGTATATCACCGCCCCTCTGCTCCAGCGCCTCCCCCCCTGCCTGCATCTTCGGCTCCATAAGACGCTGGCTGATTTTTCTTCCTACTTTGGGAGGAAAAAAACTGCGTCTTATGGTGCAAAATATACGGTATTGTGAATATCAGTGTACTGATCACTGCATGAAATTACTGATGTGTATGCTTACCCGATTGCGGTCAAAACATTATGATGATAAGAATGATTTGATATGTTTATGAGTATATAGATCATCATACAATATATTATTTGAAACTGCTATGTGTTGACTGGATAGTCTGTAAGTTCCTCCCTACTAGGACTTTACTTACTAGAGTTACCACTCTTTGAATCATTATGCCCGACATCCTCAGTTAAGAGCAGGGTCGTTTTTGACCCGTTGCTGTCGATGGAGGCCCAGGTCTCCAGCGTCAGCAAAACCGCCTTTTTCCATCTGCGGCAAGCTAGGCGTCTGGCCCCCTACCTATCCAGAGACAACCTGGCCATGGTGCTCCAAGCCACGGTCATCTCGAGACTGGACTACTGTAACGGCCTTTGCATCGGCCTGCCCTTGTCAGTGATCCGGAAACTTAAGCTCGCCCAGAATGCCGTTGCCGACTTCTAACTGGGGCTCAGTGAGATGTCACATAACACCCATCCCCCATCAGCTTCATCGGCTTCCAGTCAAGGGGATGGTGTTAACTTTCAAGGCCTTGCATGGTCTGGGGCCGGTGTATCTGAGGACCGTCTCCTCCCCTACCAACCCCAGAGGTGACTTCGTTCGAACAAATGAACCTCCTTGAAGTACCGACCTTCAAAGCCATCCGTCTTACATCGACCCGGCTCAGCGCCTTTTCTGTAGTGGCGCCCGTCAATATGGAATACCCTTCCTAGCGATGTACGGGCCATGCAGGACCTTTTTCCTTCCGCAACGCCTGCAAGACTCATCTTTTCCGGCTAGCCTGTGAGTGCTAGGCCAGAAATCTTTTTTAAGCTCGTTTAATATGTATGCTTTTATCTCTGTGTGTTGTACCTCATTGTAAGCCGCTCCGAGCTCTCGGGGAGTGGCCACGTACAAGTCCAAATAATAAATAAATAAATAAATAGTGGGAAAAGGAGGAATCCTGCCAGCCCTGTGTAGTGGAAAGGACAGTAGGATGTAAAACATGCACAGTGCCCTACTGGCACACTCCTGCACATACAGATGTCAGGTTTATTACATAGAGAGTTCAAAGTTACTAGTGCATAGAAGTCACCAGACACATAATTCTGCTGCCATAAGTCTGTAAAGAGAGGTATAGGCCTGTTCATATTTATATTAATACCAGTTGGAAGCTTGTGGTTGAACATGTGAGCTGATTTTCTAATGTGACGGCATGGTGAGCACCACCTGCATAAAAGATTTTGAGTTTCAAAGGGGTTTTTTTTTGGTTAAATTGTGTTTTGTAGCCTGCACAGTTTGATAAAGGTTTAGTTGCATTGATTGGTCCCTAGCAACTGCCAATCATCGTTTGCAGAGCCCAGTTGAGTTTGTTCCGCCCCCTTTCCCAGGGATCTGAGGAGCAAGCCTTTTTACAGCCAGAGCTTTCCAGAACTCCTCCTGTAAAGGACGTGTTTGAAGGTTTGCCAGACCAGGCCTTGGTCAGGCCATCTTCCATTACCAGACTGATTTTCCTTGGGACTCAAGCAGAACGTTCAGCATATCGGAAGGCTGAGCAACCCTGAGGAGTCTCAAGCGCCTTCATACCAGTCATTTGGCATCTAGAGGAAGACTTTGTGCCTTCAATTTTAGCCACCTGACTGGGGCTGCGAGTGTCCACACCTCAATGCCATTGAGAGAGAAAGAACTCGGTGAGCCATCCGGCAAACCAAATACAGATATAAACAGCCTCTAGGGGGTGTCACACTCCCCCCGATTCCCAAAGGGAATATCAAACAACAATATGTTTATATCTGTATTTGGTTTGCCATTCACCTGCACGGCTCTTTGTTCTGTAGCCCTTTGTCTGGCCATGTGCTTCTTTGTATTACCATGTGCTCACCACAGGGGAGGGGCTGCATCCTGGCTCCTACCTGGTGACCTGCCCTCAGCTCCACCCTTTACCGGAGTTTCTTCAAAGTGCCGGACGTCCTCTCCGCCCTCATTCCAAAGAACTCAAGGACGAAGCAAGGCTGGAACCTAAGCTTGCTGGGACAATAGCATTCTTAGTTCACCTGCTGAGTCTACCTGTGCTCTCAATCAAGCTGCAGTGCATAGGGGGACCTGTCCTCAACAGAGACTGCAGATTTGGGGGTTTTACAGGACTTCGTGGGCCTACAAAGACCAGAGAGGAACAGCATACCTGGGGTCCAAAGAAAGGTACCTTCACTTTGCATGAGGCAAGTGAATGCTTTCCCTTTGTTCAAAGGATTCTTTTGCAACCAACCAAGCATTTTGGGCCACCAGCATTTTCTACTGGTTGTTATCCAATAAATCCTGTTTTGGTTCACTATTTCTGAGTCTAGCACTCATTATTATAGAGATCCTGGGTCTCCCTGCATGTGGGAAGGCTCTACACCAGGGGTGCTCAGACCGGTGATCGCGATCACCAGGGTGATCTTCGGGCCTCTTCAAGCCCCTGACCAGGTTTTTTGCTGTTGGTCCTCTTCACGCGCCCCTGAACGCTGCAAATAAGTCCTCCTTCGTTGCTCCTCCCCGCTCCTTGCTCGCGCGCCGCCTCCAAAAGCTCCAGAGTCCAAGAGGCAGAATGGGCCCCCTCTTTTGGATTCCTCCACCTCCCTCCGTCCTTCTCCAGCCACTCAGAGTCGTAGGAAACCAAAGGGGGCGGGCCTGGATGACGCGATGCATGGCTGGCCCCACACGCATGCGCAGAAGCGCCCATTCTGCCTCTCGGACTTTTCGTGAGCTCTTGGAGGCGGCACGCATGATGGCGGCATGAAAATAGGAGCAACGACGGAGGAGGAGAAGAAGACGCTTTGGGGTCATTTCCTTACCGCATCTCAAAGGTCAGTCTTTTTACTTTGGGTTGGGTGCTTGATTGTTCTGTGGCATGTCTTTGTTTATTTTTAATATTTAAAAATGGCCTTTTAGCTCCAAAGCCTCTCTACTTGCTTTGTTCCTTGAGAAATATATGTTGGGGAATATGGAAATGTGGGAGAAATGGGGTGGTTGGGTGTATTTTTGCATGCCCCTTTGTTTACCTTGCTGAGTATTAAATGGCCTTGCAGTTCAAAAGCCTCTCTTCTTACTTTCTGGCTGATAATATGTGTGGTAATATGGCAGTGTGGGAGAAATGGGGTGGTTGGGTGTATTTTTGCATGCCCCTTTGTTTACCTTGCTGAGTATTAAATGGCCTTGCAGTTCAAAAGCCTCTCTTCTTACTTTCCGGCTGATAATATGTGTGGTAATATGGCAGTGTGGGAGAAATGGGGTGGTTGGATGTATTTTTGCATGCCCCTTTGTTTACCTTGCTGAGTATTAAATGGCCTTGCAGTTCAAAAGCCTCTCTTCTTACTTTATGGCTGATAATATGTGTAGTAATATGGCAGTGTGGGAGAAATGGGGTTGGATGTATTTTTATGCTCTGTTTTATATTGTTGTTATTAAATTGAAATGTTGACGTTTTATAACTTCATTTTATGTCAACTGCCCCGAGCCTACTGGAAGGAGTGGTACATAAACATGAATAATAAATATAAATAAATAAATAAGAAAATATTGATACGTTTTACATTTCTGGGTTGGTGATCTTTGGGACTTGGTTTTTTAATCAGTAGCTCTCATGCTGAAAAAGTGTGAGCACCCCTGCTCTACACTCTATCTTCAGGGTCATAGCTTGCAACGTCCATCCTTTTAAAGCCCCTTTTTGACCCTGGAGGCAGAAGAGGTACGGATTCCGGCCGGCTTTCCATCCTCAGATTGAGCTGAGCACTGGGAGGTAGATTGGCCCCCACTTCCTGTGCAAGTATGCCCATACCTTCCCTAGACAGTTTTTCTGTTTCATTATCTTCTGTCCTCCAGGGTCCCAAAAGGGGCTTTACAGCTAGGACAAAGCGAACTCTGACCCCGGGGAACGGAATTAAGGTTTTCCCACCTACAGGTAACCTTGGACCTCTAAAAAAGGGATGCTTAACTCCAGGTAAGGGGCCAAACAAGTTTATTTAGTACAATCGGAGACAAGAAACTGATGGCTTAAAAGAGCTTGAGTTGGTTGCAAGAGTCCTTAAGAAAAGGGAGTCTGCCACGATGCTATTAATAGCACAGTGGCGGTACCTTTGGATGGCTGCAAGCCAGTAGGTTGAGGGTGAATCCGGCGAAGATGGAGATCTTGTGGCTGGGCCGCCCGGGTGATGTAGATGTCCAGCTTCCGAGCCTGGACGGTGTGGCGTTATGCCCATCGTCTTCCGTTAAGAGCCTGGGGGTCCACTTGGACTCCCAGCTGACCATGGAGGCCCAGGTCTCTGCGGTCAGCAAGATTGCCTTTTTTCATCTGCGACAGGCAAGGAGGCTGGCCCCCTATCTCTCCCGGAACGACCTGGCCACGGTGATCCAAGCCACGGTCATTTCAAGGCTAGATTACTGCAACACGCTCTACGTTGGCCTTCCTCTGTCGGTGACCCGGAAGCTCAAGCTAGTGCAGAACACTGCAGCCCGGCTCCTGTCTGGCACGCCAGCAGGCAGCCACATAACACCTGTTTTGCAGGATCTGCACTGGCTGCCAATTGAGCACCGGATCACCTTCAAAGTGTTGGTTCTCACCTTTAAGGCCTTGCACGGTCTGGGGCCAGCGTATCTGAGGGACCGTCTCACCCCATACTGCCCTTCGAGATCACTACGGTCTGAGGACTCCAACCTCCTGGAGATACCTTCGGCGAAACTTGCAAGATTGACATCTACCCGCCGGAGGGCGTTCTCTGTCATAGCGCCTACGCTGTGGAACGCCCTCCCAGCCGGAACTCGGGCCATGAAGGACTTGCTCCCGTTTAGACGGGCTTGTAAAACCTACCTGTTTAAGCAGGCCTTTGGCGGGTAGGTCCTACCCATGTTCCGCCATCTGTTCGTTTGTCCTGGGACGATGTGCTGCTCACTGTTGAACCGTGTTATTGTTTTGCTGTGCTGCTGTTGTTTTTAATTGTTTTATCGCCTTGTATTTTACTGTGCCCTTCGGCTCCTGTAAGCTGCCGCGAGCCTCAGGGAGTCGGCGGCATAGAAGCCCGAATAATAAATAAATAAATAAAGTCCAAAGCGTCCTGTTGTTCTCTGGCTCTGCAGATCCGGAGTTCTGTAGCAAAGCCCCCAAAATCCAGCCTCTGGTGAAGATGAATTCTTCCTGTATGCTGAAAGTTCTGGGTGAAAACGTAGGAAAGCCAGTAGATAAAGAACGGTTGCCCTTTGCACACTTCTGGCCTTTAGACTAGCTCTGTCCTGGTGTAATTGGCGAAAGAGGCAGAGGCGTGGCCGAGCGACCCCTTAAGTAGGCTCAGGGAAAGGGGGTGGGGTCAGGGGCGGTCTAAGGTAATTTTAAATGGTAGGCGAACATTATTTTGGTGCCCCCAAAAAACATTATTTTGCCGCCCCATGTAAATCAAATATACAATTATAATATCACAATACCATTAGTAGTGTTATATTGTATCAATGTATATACAATATATTATACCATACTCATACTATATTATATCATAATTATATTATACTACATTACAATATAATTATATTATAATATATTGACATGATAATATAATGTAACATTCTATTATATTATTATTATAAAATAATAAAATTATTTATTTAAATAAAATTATCCTCTACTAAATATTTTCATGACTCCTATAAAACTCAAATAACCCAAAATAAAGTAAAATAAAATATTATATATTACTATTTTGTACAATACCACTATACTGCAATATTGTTTGTAATATTACATGTAATATAAAATATATCATTCTTTGTTATATTGTATTTGTATTATATTGTATGACAATATTAAGCCGAACTGTATAATAATCAAAAAGAAATGCAATGTAAATGCATCAAAATCAGAATATATTACCTACCACCCGTCTCATAATTCATAGGAGTCTCCCATAGGTCCAAAATTAGGATCCCAATGTAAATGTAAATAGAAAAACAGCCAAAATGTTCAAATGAGGTCAAATACAGGCAGCGCGGCCTGGGCAAACTTGGGCCCTCCCTCCCTCCTTCTAAGTGTTTTGGCCTCCAACTCCCACAACTCCTCAGCCTCAGGCCCCTCAGGTCTAGACAGAAATAGAGGCAAAGAAAGGAAGGAGGGAGAGAAGAGGTCACAGAGGAGGAGGAGGAGGAAAGCCCTTCATTCATTCCTTCACTTACACTTCCTTCACTGATTCTTTTCTCCTTCCCTGCAAACGCGTGCGTGCGCGGGCGGAGACAAAGGGAGAGGGGAAGCACTCCCTACCTGCCCGATAGGGAGTGCTTTGCTTACAGGCTTCTGTGCAAGGGAGCTACTGGGCATGCACAGAGGTTTTCGCGCATGTGCAGTTGCTCCTGCGCTGAACTTCAGCTCCAGAGCAACTGCGCCTGCGTGAAAACCTCCGCGCGTGCCCAGAAGCGGCGTCGGAGCACACAAGGCCGGGGTCAAAAAGTAGGCAGCTGCAGCACTGTCTGAGGAACATCGGCAGGGCCAGGATGGCGCCCCATGCGGCCAGGATGTCGCCCCCTTCCCAGATGGCGCCCTAGGCAGCCGCCTACTTGGCCTATCTTGTAGGACCGCCCCTGGATGGGGTAAAGGCTGGTCACCAGGTAAAGGCTATAGGGCAGGTGACCCCAAGTGACCACATGATGAGGTCAAAAGTCACATGATCAGGACCGCATGGTCAGAGAACAAAGAACTAATACAGGTAAATGGAAAATCCCCTGTGGGGGCGTCACACATTAATTTGGTAGAGAATTAAATGCTAGGAGGCTTCCGTTTTCAGCAAATGCACCCTCTGATCAGAGTGACAAGAAACATATATTTTTATATGTGTGCCTATAAATGTGTCTCTCAGCATAGTCTGGGGACTGGAACAAAATACTGGCAGGACTACAAGCATGTTTGCTTATAGGCTCGATTCCAGTATGTGGGTAAGTAGGTGGGTGGGATTCAACGACACCACGGTTTGTGTGTGTCCCTTTTCCCCCTCCACTCCATGCAAACACACAGACACATTTATATTTTCCCTGCTGAAATCTGGTATGAAACTACCACTACTGTTAGTCCACCGGATTAAATGGTCCTCATCATTTCCCCTGGTGCCTGGTGGGGATGGAGAGATTGTAAAACGGGAGTTCGCATTACAGACTTCGAGCAATTTCACCACAACCTCAGCATGCCTTCCCAGTCCTTTCCGTTTAGCAGGCAAAGGCTAACCCAACTCAAGATTGTTTTTGTACTCTCATCACAGCTCATGTATATGCCATTTTTTCCTCCACTAAGTACGGCCCCAAGTCTGGATGAGGGCGAACAAATTGAAATTGAATCCAGACAAGACAGAGGCACTCCTGGTCAGTCGAAAGGCCGAACAGGGCATAGGGTTACAGCCTGTGTTAGACGGGGTTACACTCCCCCTGAAGACGCAGGTTCGCAGTTTGGGTGTGATCCTGGACTCCTCGCTGAGCCTGGAACCCCAGGTTTCGGCGGTGACCAGGGGAGCATTTGCACAGTTAAAACTTGTGCGCCAGCTGCGCCCGTACCTTGAGAAGTCTGACTTGGCCACGGTGGTCCATGCTCTGGTTACATCCCGTATAGATTACTACAATGCTCTCTACGTGGGGTTGCCTTTGAAGACTGCTCGAAGCTGCAACTGGTCCAACGGACGCAGCCAGGTTGATAACAGGAGCGGCACTCAGAGAGCGCACAACTCCTCTGTTGTGCCAGCTCCACTGGCTGCCAGTTTGCTACCGGGCACAATTCAAAGTGCTGGCTTTAGCCTTTAAAGCCCTAAACCAGGGGTGCTCACACTTTTTCAGCATGGGAGCTACTGATTAAAAAACCAAGTCCCAAAGATCACCTACCCAGAAATGTAAAACGTATAACTATTTTCTTATTTATTTATTTCTATTTGTTATTCATTTTTATGTACCGCTCCTTCCAGCAGGCTCGGGCAGTTTACATAAAATGAAGTTATAAAACATCAACATTTCAATTTAATAACAACAATATAAAACAGAGCATAAAAATACATCCAACCACCCCATTTCTCCCACACTGCCACATTACCACACATATGATCAGCCAGAAAGTAAGAAGAGAGGCTTTTGAACTGCAAGGCCATTTAATACTCATCAAGGTAAACAAAGGGGCATGGAAAAATACATCCAACCACCCCATTTCTCCCACATTTCCATATTCCCCAACATATATTTCTCAAGGAACAAAGCAAGCAGAGAGGCTTTGGGCCTAAAAGGCCATTTTTAAACATTAAAAATAAACAAAGAGACATGCCACAGAACAATCAAGCACCCACCCCAAAGTAAAAAGACCGACCTTTGAGATGCGGTAAGAAAATGACTCCAAAGCGTCCTTCTCCTCCTCCTCCGTCGTTGCTCCTATTTCCACGCCGCCTGCATGCGTGCCGCCTCCAAGAGCTCACGAGAAGTCTGAGAGGCAGAATGGGCGCTTCTGCGCATGCGCGCGGGGCCAGCCATGCATCGCGTCATCCAGGCCCGCCCCCTTTGGTCTCCTACGACTCTGAGTGGCTGGAGAAGGACGGAGGGAGGAGGAGGAATCCAAAAGAGGGGGCCCATTCTGCCTCTTGGACTCTTCAGCTTTTGGAGGCGGCGCGCGAGCAGGGAGCGGGGAGGAGCAACCACAGAGGACTTCTTTGCAGTGTGCAGGGGCACGTGAAGAGGACCAACAGCAAAAAACCTGGTCAGGGGCCTGAAGATCACCAGGATGAGGCCCGAAGATCACCCTGGTGATCCCGATCACCATTCTGAGCACCCCTGCCCTAAACGGTTCGGGTCCTACTTACCTGTCTGAATGCATCTCTCCCTATGAACCATCGAGATGTTTAAGATCATCCGGAGAGGCCCTGCTATCGGTCCCGCCTTCTTCGCAGGCGTGACTGGCGGGGACGAGAGACAGGGCCTTTTCAGTGGTGGCTCCTCAGCTTTGGAACGCCCTCCCTAGAGACATCAGATCGGCCCCCTCCCTTCTGACATTTCGCAAGAAAGTCAAGACCTGGCTATTTGAGCAGGCATTTGCTGATGAAATAGAAGGCTTAATTGGATATAAGGAATGACGACGATGCGATGGAAACTGATTTTAACATGACGCTGAGGCTGCAATTGTATGTTTTTAATTGTTAAATTGTTATTATATGTGGTTTTTTGGGGGGGGGTTGCCTTGTTGTTTGTGTTGTATTAAGAGCAGAGACTGCCTGTGTAAACCGTCCCGAATTCGCCTTCGGGTTGAGAGGGGCAGTATAGAAACGTGACAAATAAAATAAAATAAATAAATAAGTCATTCCGCAGTCACTCAGGCCACCAAACGTGGGCGACAATAGTATTTCCATGCCTTAACATCTCCCATCTGGTGGTCCTTTTTTTCACCCCAATTATTTCTCTTTGGATTGGGGATTTTTTTTTTAAAGAAAAGACAGCTCTGTTTGTATTTCTGCGGTGGCGCTACCCCCTTCGACGTCTCTGTGAAAAACCGAACTCGAACAGTTGCTGTGATTTACTGCAGCGTTAACAAAAATGTCAGAGCCTGGGAGCATTGTAGGAATGGTTGTGCTGGCAGCCGGCCTGGACAAACACACTAAAAGTCAATCCCGGATTGGATACTTGAGGAATTAGTGTCTGTACAAAGACGCTTTAAATAGGGAGAGAAAGATGTGGATTTTTACAAGGGAGCCTTGAAAGCTTCCTCAAAGCATTTGAACATATGTCGCTCGCTGAAGGCTGCACCTGCCTTTCCTGCCGATTGGAAGCCAGGCTCCTGTTCCTTGTTAGGAAGGGTTTTCCCTTTGCTGCCATCCCCACTTCTCGTTGAGAGGGATAACACAAACTTCCACTGACCTGTGGGTGCCTTTTCAATTCCCAGAAAGTTCTTTAAACCCAAGGAATTGCCTTCAATACCGTTTCTGCAGTTCAAGGCCAACTTCAAACATCCATCACAGGGTTTCAACCCATCTGGGCCAAAAGGCCACAAGCTTGAAGTATTGTTCACCGAGGGAAAGATGTTACCCCTTGGCACTGGGAGGGTCTTGAGATTTCAGGAAAAAAAGGTTAAAAATCAGCAAGCTGCTTGCTTTCTTTGGTTGAAAAAAATAAATACCTCCTTTTCAGCTGCAGAAGTTATTTTCCCTCTTATTTTTTTTTATAGATTTTTATTGAACATTTCATTTTTTCATACATACACACATAGAGGAATAGTTCTGGGGTAGGGGGGTGGGGGGGTCTGGGGTTCGGGAGGTGTGCGGGGGTACAAGGAAAAACACACATATACAGTGACTAAAAAGACTTCCCATGAGTGAGGTGAGGTATTAATTATGTCGTTAAGTATTTGGTATTGTCTCTAAAGAAATTTCCCGAGATTTCATAAAGTTCGTTGTCTCAGTTCTAAGTATGTGTCTTATATAGCATTTAAGTCTATGGAGAACTTGGGGTATTGTTTCTGTAAGTACGTTCTAAGACTTGTCCAATCTGTGTTTTTCCTCCTATCTATCAGTTTTTGACTTATTTTCCCTCTTATAGGAGTGCATTCCTATACTCTCCTCTAACAAGAACCAAGTCCAAGTGCCGCAACCACAGATCTTTGTAGAGTTTTCACAAAAACAGCCTGCAAAATCTATTTAACCAAGCCAGATAGGGCACTGAATATACCAGGGCTGTCCAACTTCTACCGGCCCAGGGCCTGAATTCCGGTCACTGATGACCTGGGGGGCTGAAGGGTCTGCCCCCACCCCGGCTCCGCCCCCTCCCCGCCCCTCCCCCGGCTCCAATTTACTTACAATTCATAAGAGGCATCCATACAATCACATATAATCTTTTACTAAGGGGAAATGCAGGGAGGGAATACATAAGGGGCATCCATACAATCAAATATAATCTTTTACTAAGGGGAAATGCAGGGAGGGAATACATAAGGGGCATCCATACAATCAAATATAATCTTTTACTAAGGGGAAATGCAGGGTGGTGTAGCACAGCAGTTCTCGTTTGTGCCTGGAGAGCAGGGGCTAGGACCCGGGGTTCCATTGGCATTGGGGCCTGCAGCTGCAGAGACAGATTCTGAAGAGGATTTGGAAGGGTGGGAAGGACAGTTTCCCATCAGTGGGCCTCCTTCGCCCATAGAAAGTTTGGCATGGGAAGAACTGTGTTTTGGCCCTGACGTAGACATAGATAACCAGGTGCAAATGGAAGACAGCGATAATGGGAGTTATGAGCACCCGGGGGGGAGAGGGTCACAGGAGCTTCTGAGTGAAAACATGGATGAAAGCGCCTGGGAAGATTCTAGGGAGGAGAGCTCTCATGTAGATAGTGACCCAGCTGCTGAGAGACAAGGTTGAACCTTTGATAGGCGAAGTAGCATTGAGTCTGGGAGAAGGGGATGGCACCTCAGCCTAGACAGGCTGGGTGGGAATACATAAGGGGCATCCATACAATCAAATATAATCTTTTACTAAGGGGAAATGCAGGGAGGGAATACATAAGGGGCATCCATACAATCAAATATAATCTTTTACTAAGGGGAAATGCAGGGTGGGAATACATAAGGGGCATCCATACAATCAAATATAATCTTTTACTAAGGGGAAATGCAGGGAGGGAATACATAAGGGGCATCCATACAATCAAATATAATCTTTTACTAAGGGGAAATGCAGGGTGGGAATACATAAGGGGCATCCATACAATCAAATATAATCTTTTACTAAGGGGAAATGCAGGGTGGGAATACATAAGGGGCATCCATACAATCAAATATAATCTTTACTAAGGGGAAATGCAGGGAGGGAATACATAAGGGGCATCCATACAATCAAATATAATCTTTTACTAAGGGGAAATGCAGGGAGGGAATACATAAGGGGCATCCATACAATCAAATATAATCTTTTACTAAGGGGAAATGCAGGGTGGGAATACATAAGGGGCTTCCATACAATCAAATATATAATCTTTTACTAAGGGGAAATGCAGGGAGGGAATACATAAGGGGCATCCATACAATCAAATATAATCTTTTACTAAGGGGAAATGCAGGGTGGGAATACATAAGGGGCATCCATACAATCAAATATAATCTTTTACTAAGGGAAATGCAGGGTGGGACTACATAAGGGCATCCATACAATCAAATATAATCTTTACTAAGGGGAAATGCAGGGTGGGAATACATAAGGGGCATCCATACAATCAAATATAATCTTTACTAAGGGAAATGCAGGAGGGAATACATAAGGGGCATCCATACAATCAAATATAATCTTTACTTAAGGGAAATGCAGGGAGGGAATACATAAGGGCATCCATACAATCAAATATAATCTTTTACTAAGGGGAAATGCAGGGAGGGAATACATAAGGGGCATCCATACAATCAAATATAATCTTTTACTAAGGGGAAATGCAGGGAGGGAATACATAAGGGGCATCCATACAATCAAATATAATCTTTTACTAATACAATCAAATATAATCCATACAATCAAATATAAAACTGGGGGAATGCAGGGAGGGAATTCATAAGGGGCATCCATACAATCAAATATAATCAAATATAATCTTTTAATAAGGGGAAATGCAGGGAGGGAATTCATAAGGGGCATCCATACAATCAAATATAATCTTTTACTAAGGGGAAATGCAGGGAGGGAATTCATAAGGGGCATCCATACAATCAAATATAATCTTTTACTAAGGGTAAATGCATGGAGGGAATACATAAGGGGCATCCATACAATCAAATATAATCTTTTACTAAGGGAAATGCAGGGAGGGAATACAAAGGCATCCATACAATCAAATATAATCATTTACTAATGGAAATGCAGGGAGGGAATACATAAGGGGCATCCATACAATCAAATATAATCTTTTACTAAGGGGAAATGCAGGGAGGGAATACATAAGGGGCATCCATACAGGAAGCCACACGGGATTTCGCTCAACACAGGCGTGATCTCGCATTGAGAGCGAAATCCCGTGTGGCTTCCGTAGTCTTGCGATACTTGCTCCGGAACCCGGAAGTGGGTAATTAAAAAAAATTTTTTTATTAGATCCCCAGTTGAAGCAATTATAGTAGGTTGAAGGTGAATCCAGCGAAGACGGAGATCCTGTGGCTGGGCCGTCCAGGCGATGGGGATGTCCAGCTTCCAACCCTGGATGGCGTGACATTATGTCTGTCGTCGTTTGTAAAAAGCCTTGGTGTTGTTAGATCAGGGGTGGGCAATTACTGGCCCTCCAGGTGTTTTGGACTTCAACTCCCAGAAATCCTAGCCAGTTTACCAGCTGTTAGGATTTCTGGGAGTTGAAGTCCAAAACACCTGGAAGGCTGGTAATTGCCCACCCCTGCCTTAGATCCTCAGCTGTTGATGGAGTCTCACATCTCCACCGTCAGCAGAGTGGCGTTCTTCCGTCTCCATCAGGCGAGGAAGCTGGCCTCCTATCTGTCCTGGTACGATCTGGCCACAGTGGTCCAAGCTACGGTCATCTCAAGGTTGGACTACTGTAACGCTCTCTACATTGGCCTTCCTTTGTCGGTGATCTGGAAACTTGCTGGTACAGAACGCCGCAGCTCGGGCTGCTCGCAGGAGTCCCGACGAGCTGCCATATTACACCGATTCAGCGGGATCTGCACTGGCTAACTGTTGAATGCCGGATTACATTCAAAGTGTTAGTTTTGACTTTTAAGGCCTTGAATGGTCTGGGGCCAGTGTACCTAAGGGACCGCCTTGTCCCATATTGTCCCACTAGATCTTTACGCTCTGAGGAACAAAATTTCCTTGCAGTACCAAGTGTTAAAGTAAACCATCTGACAGCAACATGGAGAAGGGCATTTTCAATCATAGCCCCGGTTCTCTGGAATGCGTTGCCTTCCGAAACCCGTGCCCTTCAGAGCCTTCCAGCATTCCGGAAAGCCTGCAATACGTTATTGTTCCGGCAGGCTTTCTGGTCCTGAACAATTGCTGATTTCCCTTCTGTTGCTAATACTGTTGTATTTTGATGCTCCTTAATGTGTTGTTGCTGTTTTAATGTGATGTTTTAATTGTTTTTATTGTGATTGGTATGTGAGCCGCCAGCTGGGAGTGGCGGTGAATAAGTTCAAATAAATAAATAAATAAATATATTATGCCTGCAGACAACATATGCCTGCTGTCAGGACTGGGAGACCTGAGCTTAGGAGAAGTTCAGGCTCCCAACCTGCCATGAGATTGCACCGACCTTTGCCCCAGTTATTGGGTGGCCTTGGCTCCAGCTGCATAGAGACTGTGCTGAGTCAAGTGGGAGTGACGTAACTTCCAGATGTGTGTGAGGCTCCGGAGGGAAGTGAGGTAAACTCCTCCAAGCCTGGACATTGGACAATTGGACTCATAATGCTGGCTCATGGACCCATGAGGTCACATCCCTTTGGACTATGGGATATGCTGAATCACCCGGATATGGTGCAACCCTGCTTGGACATTGCATGGGCAATAGGGAGGCTCAGGGTATATAAGGTGTGTTTGGGTGGCGGACGGTGCTTTTGCTTCACATGTGTCGTACCTACAATAAAATCGTGTTGGACCGTGCTTCAATCTACGCGTGATCCTTACCGAGTGTTGAAGAGTCGTTACAGAAGCAAAAGCCCCTTTTCAACTATCCCAGCAATGGAGAGGTTGGCTTGGAGAGAGGAAGAGTATATTGATGGATGGGATTCGGCTCCTGAGGAAATCCGGCGTACTATGGAGGGATTGGACCACCCTTGACCAAGTGGGGTGCCCGGATGAGTGCCGTGAGATGATGGAAGGTGCGGTTGCCCAGGAGGATGAGCTTGAGAAGCGGAGCGACTGTGGGAAGCTCAGGTGAGCTTGGAGTAGCCCGCAAGGAGAGGGCGTTATGACTCCAGACAGGCAGAGGTCTGGAGGGCTGGAAGGATCGGAGGAACTGTTCCGAAGGACTGGTCAGTTCAAGGGGATCCAGAAGTGTGGGACCAGGGAGACTGTGCCGAAGGACAGGCCAGCTCAGATGGAGGTCGGAGGGCCGGGAGGGATCGTGGAAGCTGTTCCGAAGGACTGGTCAGCTCAGGCGGATCAGAGGTGTGTTGGCCCAAGGAGACTGTGCCGAAGGACAGGCCAGTTCGGATGAACCTGATGGAGTGTGGTAGTGAAACCACGGAACCTGCATCACCTTCGGGAATTGGAGGTGATGAAGTGTAAGTTGGAGCTATGAGCAGACCATGAGAAGGATGTCTCGGGCCATGTCCCGAAGAGAGCCGATGGAGCCCATTTGGAGTGCCCGGGAGGAGGAGACTACACTTACTATTCATGGATGGATGGTGGAGTATCGGTTGAGCGTCCTAGATCTCCTTTGGGAGTGAGGACCGTTGGTGGCCATCCAGGAGGAAGTCCGACTTCAGATGAGGCGCCTGCGCAACCGGCTGGCATGGGAAGAGGTGTTACTGGGCTCGAGGTCCCTCAAGGGGGAAGTGTTGTCCCAGGAGT
>JARBWK010000232.1:0-44469 GCA_030556195.1 Anolis apletophallus | reverse complement strand
GGCCCTCAAGGTCAGTGGTCGGACCGATAAATGGTGGCAGCGTGGTCAAGTGGATACTGAGAAATTATAAATCTCTGCAGTTCAATGGTTAAATAAAGGAGATAGTCTACCCTGCCATAAGACGGAAGTGGCTGAGGTAACTTCAAGGTCCCTTTGCATTGAGGGTCAGCAGTTTGGATATAGAAAGATTGTCCAGTCTGAGGCCGGTCAACAAGGGGTTGTCACACCAGCCAAAAACATATATTTTAGCTTTGGGGAGCAAAGGGATAGGTTCACACATCTATGATCATTGCTTTGCTGTCTATGCCCCTTTTAGAAGATTTCACCTCACTTTCTGACCCTGTGATAATTAGAATTTGGAAAATTTGGCTCGTTGTGGGAACAAGGATTGGTGATAAAGCTTCAGTTGATACTCCTTTACCCTATTATAACTTTTTCAGGAGTAAAAGAGTTATAAAATCTACCCTATGGGTAGATTTATCTCACTTTCTGTTGTCTCATCCTGTTACAATGAGTTGTTTGTAAACTGGATGCTTGTAACATGGGAACTGCTTATAAATAAGCCCTATAGAAAAGCAAGACTGAACTCTCTCTAGAAGACAATACAACTAAACTGTTGTACTCTGCCGGTATCAAAAGCATATATGACTTGTTAGAAGAGAAAATAATACTTGCTAAGATAATACAGGGAAAAGGACCACATTCCAGATGGATAGATTCAATCACATCCCTGAGTAGGGCTTTTGATGATATGGTGACTTGGAGGTTGCTCTTTCAGAAGGTCACCATAAGTCAAAGCCAACTTGATGGTAAATAACACAATACATTGAGGTCCTCCCTCTTTCATGCATACTACAATACAGCAGCAAATATATTTCAGCATTTTTTAAATTTTAAATTATGTGTAGATTAATTAAAATGCAGATATGCAGAATTTAGTCTGTTTTTGAAAAAAAAAGGTATAGAAATGAGTAACTGTTCTACAGAAGGGTAACCTTTCATGATCTAAACTGTGAACTTCAAGCTTCTGCTTCATCGCATATCTTCTCAATTGACTGTTGTCATATGACTTGTGAAATGGAATAATAATTAAAGCAATATAAATGATATCAACTGGGAGACCGAACTGCTGTGCTAAATAATGGATGCCAACTTTTAATTTATACTTAATGAACTAATCTCTCCCAATTTACTTATTAATATTTCATGTTATTTTAATCAGAATTCAAGTATAAACATAGCAGTACAAAAGCACTATGGCTTTCCCATAATATCAAATGTGAGAATTCTGTGTATACATGAATAAAGTAGAAAGTCCTTGCCATATGAACTATAGTTTTTTGTCTTCCAACCCCGAAATAACGAGACAGACACAAATATATATGGTTTCAAATTTGGGCAACTTTTATTTAAATAGTTACCTATTTAACTAGTAACTCAACTAACTTTTTGGTGTCAGTTCAACTTGGTGTGCGTAAGCTGAGGTAGCGTCACCTAACGTCTACCCTCAGCTATTCAGGCGTACTGCCTGGGTCCCCTGTAGATTTCAACCCGGGCAACCCGTAAGGGAAACATCAGGAGAAATCTCTCTCAACTTTTGAGACTAGACTCTCCCCGCTCCTGGGACATTCCTCATCACCTCACCCCTAAAATTAACCGTCTAGGTGAGTGTTTGCATAATGCCCCACACCCTTAAGGGGTGCCTTAAGTGTCTACAAACCTTTGAATAACTCAACTATTTACGCTTAGCTAGTTTACTAGCCGACCATTCCATCTAAGCCCCTAATAGACAGTATAGGATAGGCAAAACCCTGTGGGCGAATTCCTATCCGACCCCCAAATGTTAAACCATTTGAGCGATCATTATTATACTATCCATGGGCGGGAGTGGTGGGCGATGTCTTAATGCAGACTGAAGGAGAAGGGGCTGGCACCACTATGCCAGCCCCTCCTCCCTTCCAGCAGATTCTGCAAAATCAACCAATCTCTTCTCCGAGGAGGAGACAAATTGCTCCACCAGCCAACAAGTTGGATGGTGAAGTGTATTGTCGTCCAACCCCCCGAAATAACGAGACAGACACAAATATATATGGTTTCAAATTTGGGCAACTTTTATTTAAATAGTTACCTATTTAACTAGTAACTCAACTAACTTTTTGGTGTCAGTTCAACTTGGTGTGCGTAAGCTGAGGTAGCGTCACCTAACGTCTACCCTCAGCTATTCAGGCGTACTGCCTGGGTCCCCTGTAGATTTCAACCCGGGCAACCCGTAAGGGAAACATCAGGAGAAATCTCTCTCAACTTTTGAGACTAGACTCTCCCCGCTCCTGGGACATTCCTCATCACCTCACCCCTAAAATTAACCGTCTAGGTGAGTGTTTGCATAATGCCCCACACCCTTAAGGGGTGCCTTAAGTGTCTACAAACCTTTGAATAACTCAACTATTTACGCCACGGATTGGGAGCAAATGTCCTATTTAGCTCCCATCCCCCACCAAGCCATCCACTATAAACCGAACACCTACCATCATTATGCATAAACAATAAATTGCCCATAGCAGACAGATGGATTCCATCCGATCTGTAAAGGTGAGGGCTGTCAAGCAAGATCTGCCCATGGGATATGTAGGAGCCCCTACCTCTTGCAAGCGCCGTGCGCATGGCCCGGTTCACCTGCTTCCTGGCTGATTCCATTTTTTAAAAAAAATAATTTTTAAACATCCCTGCAATCCGAACACCGGGAGCGAGGGATGATCACAGACCAGGCGATGTGAACCCGTGGCCCTGCATGCCATATTTTACAAATGTCGTTCCCAGCTTGCAAGTACAGGGCCCTACCCTTCAAGGGGCCTAGATCGTTGCCTCCAAGGTGTATAACCAAAACGTCTGGATCTCCTAGACTGCAACAAAAGCGGGAGCAAACCATCCCAACCATACCTCTGATCCCATGCCACTCAACTGCAGCGACGGATGCGAGGCCCAAATGCTGACCATAGTGAGACCTCATGGCCTGCCGGGACACCCAGTGTATGAAACTGTGTCCGCAGACGAGGATCCTCCATCTATGGTTCAGCAACGCAGGATCTGAAACGACAGATCCAACCTTAATTATGACAACGGAGTGCCCATGTAATTCCTGAAGGCATTTGATTTCCATCTGCCCAGGGTTTTTTTTTTTTTTTTTTTTTCCTCCGAGTCACATCACATAGCATTGGCCACCGTAGCTTCTCCAATGCAGCAATAGGGGTTGCAAACTTATATTGCCCCAGAATGCTGACCATAATGAGTCCTCATGGCCTGCCTAGCGGCCCAGTGAATATAACTGTGCCTGCAGACGAGGATACTCCATCCATGGTTCAGCAAAATGGATCTCAACGAGATCGCCACAATCAACTTACAACAACGGAGCACCACGCACCTCCTGAAAGGATTAGATTGCCCTCTGCTCGGGGTTTGACCCCTCTGAGTCTTGTCCCATAGCATTGGCCACCGAGGCTTCTCACATGCAGCAAGAATGGGTTGCAAAACCTGTAATGCCCCAAAACCCATCATTCTTAGCACCTCACAGGTGCCCGCCCACAACTGTTGTGTTGTTAGCGGTATGCCATCCCGCTGGCCAAACGGTAACCAGGCCCACGCTTGCTAATCCGTTTGAATAGCACCAAAGCCTCAACTGCCATAAAACGGGGTCACAACACTTCGCCACCTTAATGACATTGCCTCTAGACCCCAAAAAAGATTTGGATGACTTGACCAGCCACTTTGTGCCATTATGCATGATTGTTAGTCCAAATTCAACCAGGGCCCGCATAGACCTGTCAATTTTAGATACTAGGACTATCACGGTGATCCAATAAGCTGCAAAGGAGCTGTCCAAGCATCCGCATGAAACAATTTGCTCCTGTGTGTCCGCATAAGCCTCGTGCTACACGAGCTTCAGTCCTTTCAAAATTGCAGGGTGCTCAGTTCTCTGTTATCCTGAATCTGGTCCTGACTGCGCGACCACCAGGCCTAACTTCTTATGCAGCCAACCGTCCTTATTTGAATCGGAAGGCCCTGAGCCCAGAAGCAATAAGCTGGTACAGCTAATTGCACCCTGGTCGATTGTGGGGCCATTCCCCGCCTTTGGAACACACCCAACTGCATTACGCTCCTAATAAAAAGGGGTGTAGCTTGCGGCATGGCGTCTGCCCATTCTAGATTCCTCACACTCATTGACCGCCCCGTACAAGGTCACATAAAGTTTGGGGCCAATCGATGCACTACCCGTAATGTTTTGTCTCGCAACCACCCACAGATGGGCTGGATTGGGCCAGACTAACGGCTGGGACTATGCCACGGCTAAAACCCACAAGCAAAGGGAACCATCAAAACACCAATGTAAGAGTCATCCGAGGTGCCACACCCACAGCACCTGGAGAGCGAGGGAACCGAAACTTCAAAACAACTTATACTCCCGAGGCCTCAACCCCTGAGGCATAAGAGGCCACCCTATAAGGCTTTCTCGACAGCCAATTCCAGTCCGTTACCTATGCTAACCCCTTGTTTTGACCCATCAGTATTCCTAAATTTAACATTGCTCGATGGGACTTGCCTGCTAAGGGGTGTGTGTGTGACGTGGCTTAAATTTGAGGCATTTAATGAGACCGAGAGCTTTGGACTGGAATCAGAGGAACCCTTAATAGGCTCCCCTTCCAAGCTGGAGAGTTGGCCAATAGCCCAAGACGCATTCTCCGCACCCTTGCAACATGTCTAAAATGAGAAAAATTGGTTAACTAGTGTGATATAGCACCGTGAATGGTGTCCCCTCTTAATAACTAAGGGGTAACCCAGGGAGTCGGGATGCAATGATTAAGGAAGAGCGTGCGAGGATGGAGGGTGGCTTATGTCAGTGCATCCCTTCTGGGGGCACCGTGTGGGAAATCCAGCCCAACACCATCATCGGTGAACTCCAAATGCTTTGAGCGCAGGCGAACTACAAAGCCCAGCAGCCACAACTCCCACGTTTGGGCATATCGGGATTTACCAGACTTGGTCCCGTGCATGAATATACCTCCTACCTATCAGTGCTTACCTTACAATCCATAACAGTAGTAAAATTACAGTTATGAAGTAATCAATAATTTTATATTTGGGATTCACAAACATGAGGAACTGTATCCCGGGGTCGCCTCAGCCCCGAGGCTGGCTCCGAGCGCATGACTTCTTGGTCAGCACAGGTTTAATACAGCTAGCTACAAACCCGTAGATGCAATTATCTTTAGGGTTGCTTAGGTCAAAAGCAAGCTAGAGTATTAACAACCGGGAGCTCCTCTGCCTCCAAGCTCGCTTCGGACACATAACTTCCTGGTCCCTAGTGATTTAATGGCGTCGTCAATCAGCCAGCAAATGCAACTATCTTTAAGGTTGCGTAGGTGAACAGCAAGCTATACAATTAACAGTCGGGAGCCCACTCGGCCCCCTGCCTGCTTCGAACACATGACTTCTTGGTCAGTAATAATTTAATGCAGCTGGCTCCCAAACAACATGTGCAACTAATAATTAAGGTTGCATCGGACCACGGGAAGCTAGACAATTAACAGTCGGGAGCTCACTCTGCCCCCCGGCTTGCTTGAACGCATGACTGCTTGGTTGGTAGTGATTTAATGTAATCGGATCCCGCCTAGCAGCTGCACACTATCAATTAAGGTTGCATAGGTCAACCGCAGTCTAGACTATCAACAGTTAGGAGCTCAATCTGCCCCCAGGCGAGCTATGAACACCTGACTACTTGGTCAGTAAAATGATTTTAATGCCTTTGGCTACCCACTCCAGGATGCAACTATTGATAAGGTTGCCTAGGTCCACCGCAGTTAGACAATTGACGGTCGGGAGCTCCCTCTGCCCCCAGGCTTGCTTGAACGCATGACCTCCTGGTCAGTATTGATTTAATGCAGCTGGCTACCAAGGAGGGATGTAACTATCCTTAAGGTTGCCTTGGTCAACAGCCAGCTGGACTATTGACAGTCGGGAGCTCACGAAGCCCCCAGGCGGCTTAGAAGGCATGCCTACTTGGCCAGTAGTGATTTAAAGCAGTTAGCTACTGCGTAGCAAATGCATCTATCTTTAAGGCTGCATAGGTCAACAGCAAGCTAGACTATATGACAGCCAGGAGCTCACACTGTCCCCAGGCTGCTTCGAATGCACGCCTACTTGGCCAGTAGTAATTTAATGCAGTCGGCTACCGCATGGCAGTTGGCTAAAGTAGCGAATGCCAGTACCCTTAAGCTTGCCTAGGTCAACAGCAAGCTAGACCATTAACGGTCAAAAAGCCCCTGCAGGCTTAACATCATTGAAACATTATCCATTATTCTTTCCTTTCATGCGTTGCATAACTTGTACTAATATAGGTCAGTAGCGGGCTAAACCCCATATTCAGGAGTTTTGTACAATCTACTTATCCAAATATAATCAAATATATGTAATTAACCTACATATAAAGACCAAACCCTAAATAGGTCATTAGCAAGCTGCACCGCAAGTCAGGAGCTCCCTTGCTCCTTTTCTTAGTATTGCTCTTTATTAATCTTTATCCATCCATTGTCACTTTAATAGCGACCTAAATAGTGTAGTAGCATTCATATGCATATGCCTCCATTTATTTGGCCAGTAGTGATTTACCACCGTTGGTTACCCACTAGCAAATGCGATTATCAAAATAAGGTTGCCTAGGTCAATAGCAAGCAAGGCTATTAACAGTCAGGGGCTCACTCTGCCCCCAGACTTGTTTAGAACCCATGACTTCATGGTCATTAGGGATTTAATGCAGCTGGCAAACCAGCAGGTGCAACTTTGAATTAAAGTTGCACAGGTCAACGGCAAGCTAGACTATTAACCGTCGGGGGCTCTCTCTGCCCCCAAACCTGCTTTGCACACATGCCCTCTTGGTCAGTAAAGATTTTAATGCAGTTGGTTATCAACTTGTTCAGAATGCAACTATATCAAGGTTGCATAGGTCAACAGCAAGCTAGACTATTAACAGTAAGGAGCTCACTCTGCCCCCAGGGTTTGCTTTGAATGCATGCCTACTTGTTCAGTAGTGAGTTAATGCATTCAGCTGCCAACTATCTTTAAGGTGCAGTTGCAACTATCTTTAAGGTTGCATAGGTCAACAGCAAGCTAGACTATTAACAGTAAGGAGCTCACTCTGCCCCCAGGGTTTGCTTTGAATGCATGCCTACTTGTTCAGTAGTGAGTTAATGCATTCAGCTGCCAAGTGCAGTTGCAACTATCTTTAAGGTTGCATAGGTCAATAGCAAGCTAGACTATTAACAGTAAGGGTCTCACTCTGCCCCCAGGGCTTGCATTGAATGCATGCCTACTTGTTCAGTAGTGATTTAATGCAGTCAGCTTGCATATGTCTTGTATCATAACATGTATATGTTAATTACTATTTATTATTATTAATTTTATTTAGTTATTTAAAATTATTTATTTTGACCTTACCAAAATGGCCACCAAGCCTAAACACAAAATGGCTGCCATGGCCCCACCCCCAAGATGGCCACTGACCTCACCAAAATGGCAGCTGAGTCTCCACCCCCTGCAATGGTTGCCACCCTTTAAAGATGGTGGCAATGGCCCCACCCACAAAATGGCCACCTCCATGGCCCTGGCATGGCCATGAGGCCCTGAAGTGAACAAGGGTGAGTAAGGGAATCCCACCCCAGGGCCCTTTTAAGAAGAAGCTGAGGCTAGCAGTGGGAACCTCCAGCCTTTCAGTGAGCAAGTTCAGCAGCTCAGTGGTTTAACCCACTCTGCCACGAGGAGGGGGACTTAAATTAATATTATGTTATAGGAAAGGGGGGGGGCAATCAAAACGAAGCCCTCCAGGCCTGGCTCCCTGTCCAGGGAAGCCAGGCAGAAGCCAGGCAGAATTAAACTTAAATATAACTAAATTTAGCAGAGGCCTACGAAGGGCAAGGGGCCAGTTCAGCCTGGAGGATGAACTCTGGGCCTTCCTCATGGCCTCTGCACAGACCTGGTGCTGGATGGGCTCCAAGGTGTTCCTCACTCAACGATGTCTTAATGCAGACTGAAGGAGAAGGGGCTGGCACCACTATGCCAGCCCCTCCTCCCTTCCAGCAGATTCTGCAAAATCAACCAATCTCTTCTCCGAGGGGAGGAGACAAAATTGCTCCACCAGCCAACAAGTTGGATGGTGAAGTGTATTCTTTTTATATATATTTTAAAGTCTACCATGCCATTTCTGATGGAGCTTCAATGGACTTTCACAGGATAAAATACAAAAGAAAGTAAAGTAATATGAAAATATGAGGGGTTACGGGATGGTTCCTACATGACATTTTATTCCATTTCTGTTGTATCAGATATACACTAAAATGCATTCATCCCATGTGAAGATTGAATGTCTTTTGTTGTGCTCTTTATGCTGATGTTTTTCTGTTTAAGTGAAAGATAGATATTTATGAATTTCTGTGAACATATTTTATACTAGTACATTTCTACATGGAAGTTATCATTATGCAGGGAAATAATTTATTTAAAAATTATATGCTCCAATATATTGTGAAGCAGGGATGGATAGAACATAGCTAACCAGATGCTATTGATCTGCAGATCAGAACAGCATAGCTCACACGGCCAATGTTGAGGAATGATGGGAGTTGAAATACATTTGGAGATTAATGTGCTCTTCATTCCTGTAAGAAAAGATGTTTTACTAATGTGGGAAAAACTGTTATCATTATCTAAAAAAGACATAATAAAATGCAGGAATATCTTTGAGACTAAGGAGAAGAAGGTAGTTCTAGTATAATTCTTTGGGGACACAGTCCACTTCATGAGATGTTACAGGTAATGAAATGGACTGAGTCTACTAATTATACTATACATTTCTTCTTCGTATTTAGTCTCAAAGTTGTTACTGTTTACTTATATGCTTTTTATGCTAAAATATACTAACACAGCTTAATCCAAAGTGGTTTTATTCAAAGTGATGACCACTCTTGTGATTATCATGCCAGTGCTGGAATATCAACATTTTACTGACATACTGTATGTATTAAAAGCTTTAGAAACATGTGGCAAGATGACTGTAGCATAATTGACTCCACAGAAATACAACAAAGACAGCTTTTCCACCATGCAATTAAATTCAATTTTATCTGTTTAAATGAACCATCTGTGCAGGTAGCACCAATTATTTTGGTCTTTCTGGTGCAATTGCTGCCTTATGAAGTATGGTTCTGTGATTGGCTTAACACAGGTAGCTGCTCTAGTCACAAGTCTTCAGGAACAAGGGTTGCATTATTATCAACCATTTTTATAAAGCCTGTTATCACCCATGGGTTCTCAATTACCACAAGAACATTTTCAGAACTGTGAATAATTGGTGAAAAAATTAAAAGAATCCCATTCATCAACAAATTTGCTCCATTGTAAAAAAAATAACATTGCAAAAGGAGAAATAAACCATGTAGTTGATTAATTCATCCCCCCACTATTTGTGAACATTATGTTCTTCTCTTTGACAAACTTTATAGAAACTAAGGGAACTACTAAAAAGAATGTAGTTTTAACTTCAGTACATTCACTGATGAGCAAAAAATCACCCAGATAAATAAAGCTAGAGAGATGTATTGTTGAAAGCTGTCATGGCTGAAATAACTGGGGTGTTGTGCGGTTTCTGGGCTGTATGGCTTTGTTCTAGCAGCCGTTTCTCCTGACGTATCACCTGCATCTGTGGCTGGCATCTGTAGAGGATCTGATGGTAGTAAAGCAAGTGGAGTATATAAACCTGTGGAATACACAGGGTGGGGAGAAAAGAACAATTGTCTGTTGAACAAGTGTAAAGAATGCAATTAGCAAGCTAGATTTGACTGTTTTGAGTGGGATCCACCCATTAGCAGATAGCATAGTCAATTAATGAGGGCATCTGCATCCAGCCATTCAGCCTGAAAACCATACAACACCCCCAAATTAAAGCAAATTCATCTGGTCAGTAAAACTCAGGGAGTCTTATCTCATACATTTAACAAAGGTAAATTTATTTATACAGCATCAATTGTTTGTGCACCCTAAGCCCTTTTACACTACACAATCCTAGCAGTATATTCTACATTAACTGCCATGGTTCTATTCTCTGAAACCTTAGGAACTGCAGTTGGGGTACAAACATTCAGAGAACTCCAATGCCTTATCAAACTAGAAAACCCAGGATGTTGTCATGGCAGTCAAAGTAGAATATTGTGCTTTAATTGGATAGTGTGAAAGAGCACTCAGCCATGGCTAGAATATTCCACTTAAAATCCATAAGACTTCACTGAGTTGTTATTAAAATAAACCTCATTGATTTCAATTTGGGATTAATATGACATTGCAACGGAAATAGACTCTATTGAGGAGATGCTGAGATTTCTTTTTTTATAATTTTATAATTTTAACTGTTAATCGTATTGTTTTTATATAGTTGTGTATTGTTTGTTGTATTTTATATTTTGGCAATGTTGCCACGTGTAACCGCCTCGAATCGCCTTCGGACTGAGAGAGGTGGTATAAAAGTACTTGGAGGCATCGGAATTTTTTTGTGAGGCCCCTGGTAAAGTAACTACATAAAATTGTTTCTCCTTTGGTTGCATTGTGAGCCAAATGCATTTTTACATAAACGTAGTATGTAAATGTGTACATTCTCATATCTGGAGCAGAAGAAACAGTTTTTCTACTTTAAATCTCAAACAGATATTTGAATGGTAGGAAATTCATTTGAGAGCAAGGGGTGAAATCACCAAAGAGTAATTCCAACAAACAAACAAACAACAGTTTTATTGCTTGCCTCCCTCTCCTTGCAGCTCAAAGCAGGTTACAGCATTACTAAACATAATCAAATACATAATCATTTTAAAACACTCCATACAAATACATATATTAAAACCTACCTCCATAAATATGTATCAAAATACACAAAACAAAAACAAGACATATGGTGGAATTTAAAATTCACAATTAAAATTGTCTGGGTAGGCCTGCCAGAAAACATAAGTCTTCATTTGTATCTTAAGTTCAGACAGCTGTCAGAGTTCTACTGGCAGGTCATTCCACAGTTGTAGAGCAGCTGATGAAAAAGTCCTCTGGGTGGTGATCGCCAGTTGGGTTTTGACTAGCTGGCGTAACCGCCTCCCAGAGGACCTAAGTGTACAAAGCAGATTATATGGGAGAAGGTGATCCTT
The DNA here is from genome assembly GCA_030556195.1 of Anolis apletophallus. NCBI lineage: Eukaryota > Metazoa > Chordata > Lepidosauria > Squamata > Anolidae > Anolis > Anolis apletophallus. The sequence continues at coordinate 33,241 of JARBWK010000232.1, read as the reverse complement.
TAGATAGCCTGGACCCAAATCATGTAGGGCTTTAAAGGTTAAAACCAATAACTTGTACTTTGCCCAGAAACTAATTGGCAGCCAGTGGAGCAACTTTAGGATCAGTGTAATATGCTCACTCCTAAATGTTCCTGTAACCAGTCTGGTAACTGGAGTTTCCAAACTTGGTATAAGGGTAGTCCAATCATGAAGAGTACATTGCAGAAGTACAACTTTGAGGTTGCCATTGTGTGCACCACCTTCTTCAGGTCCTTCAAATATAGGAAATGGTGAAGCAGGCATATCAGCCAAAGCTGATAGTAAGCACTCCTAACCATCACATCTACCTGGTCTGATATCTGTAGAGACAGATCCAGGAGCACTCCCAAGCTGCGAACACAGTCTTTCATGAGGAGTGTAACAGCATCCAGGACTGGTTGGCACATCTCCATCCCCAGGTTAGGACCCTGGATAACAAGTACCTCTTTTTTGTCTGGATTCAGTTTCAATTTGTTTTCCCTCATGAGGTTGTTAATCTCCACTTCAGCTATTCACCTAAACTCACTCTTAGTAGAGTGTTCATTGAACAAAGGACGAACTAAAGAGCTGAACAAAAATAGCACAAAGGACAAAAATGCACAAACACATGGAGACAAGCCAAACAGATCTTCCAGAGTACTTTATACTTCACCTTGGTTAAGTTAATGGTCTCCGTGTAAATGGTTCCAAAGTCTTCCTGCCTAATAGCATTAGAAAAAAATAATTTAAAAATACAAAGTAAATAAAATCTAGTGTATGTCCTTAATAAATAAATGCATGCTTATGTATTCTGTATCTTAATACTGTGATTTATAATACAGTTTTACATGTGTTGTTCACATTTTGAATTTAGCTTTATAACTGTCCATCAGCAGGAACAATACAATTTCAGGATATATTCAGATTCTCAAGGACAATTTCAAGACAATTTAAAGAGCCTCTGTACTCTTCATTTTACTGCTAGTCAACTATTTTGAAGAAAAAGAACAAGCAAGTGGAGAATTGGTTATCTGCCCTTTTAAAAAGAAAGATATGCTTGGAAAAAAACAGGTATCAAGAGGCATGTTAAATGGAAAATGCTTGAAAAGTTTGTCTGTAGTAATCCTCCACATGTTGTGGAATATTATGTAGGTAGAACTGCAATAGTACAGATGACAGCAGTTGGGAGTTAGCTCATGATACATAGCGTGCATTAAATATTTTCACAAATAGTATGTTGAGGTCACCCTGGGCAACATGCTAATATTCCTAAGCAAACTGCTGCTAAAACCAAAATTCACTGGTAAGTATTGTAAAGAGTTGATGTGAGGGCAGTGTTATGACAAAGCCATTAAAGCTTCCAAGCTGTAATGCCCTTGGAACCCCTAAAGCAGTTTCTCATTTTTTCCAGCCGCATAGGTATTTTTGAAGCAAAACTTTCTTTTGGAGTCGCATGAAATGTTTAGGTATTGTGTACACACACACACACACACACACACGTATGTATGTATGTATGTATGTATGTATGTATATATCAGGCAAACATTTTGACAGACATAAGCTTACTATGTTACTGGAAAACCCCAGGAGCCATCAGTTGGCTTTTGTAAGTTAATGTGAATGTTTTACATTCAGATTTTACATCATTGTATAATTTTTGTTAGATTATAATTTATTGATATTAGGTTCTAATGTTTTTATAGGTAGGGCTTTTCTGGGGTTATACAAAATGTTTATTTATTTATTTACTGTATTTCTGTACTGCTCTTCTCAGCTCGAGAGAGAATCAGGGCGGTTTATAAACGACACAATTCAATGCCACAATAATATAAAAAACAGTTAAAAGCATATAATATACATAAAATTCCATAAACAGTAAAATCAATAAAAGCATAAATCCTCCACATCTCAATACCAAAATCGTTATCTGATCACAATTGTCCAGTCGTTCCGAGGTCAGGAAGTTATCTGCTACACTGCATTTGAGAAAGCCTGCTCACAAAGCCAGGTTTTGACTTTTTTTACAAATTATTAAGAGGGTGGGGGCTGATCTAATGTCCCTAGGGAGGGCGTTCCACAGCCGAGGGGCCACCACTGAGGAGGCCCTATCTCTCATCCCCGCCAAATGAACCTGTGAAAAAGGTGGGACCGAGAGCAGGGCCTTTCCAGAAGATCTTAAATTCCTTGATGGTTCATAAGGAGAGATACGTTCGGAGCAGGGCCAGAACCATTTAGGGCTTTATAGACTAAAGCCAGCACTTTGAATTGTGCTAGGTAGCAGTCTGGCAGCCAGTGCGCTGTGCAATCTCCAATAGTGTCTAGAGGTCGTTACCAGATGGCTTCGATCTAGCAGGCTGAAAGTGAACCCTGCAAAAACAGAGATCCTATGGCTGGGTTCCCCGAGTGGTGGGACCATCAATTTATCGACCCTAGACGGCGAGAGATTGCGTCCTTCACCTCAAGTGAAGAGCCTGGGTGACCAATTAGACTCCTGATTGACTATGGATGCACAGGTGTCCACCATCAGTAGAACGGCCTTCTTCCATCTGTGTTGTATCAGACGCCTGGCCCCCTACCTCCGTAGAGATGACCTGGCCACAGTGATCCAGCCCTTGGTCATCTTGAGACTAGACTATGGCAATGCTCTTTACATCGGCTTACCAGAGTCTACCATCCATAGACATAAATTGGCCCAAAATGCAGCTGCTATACTCTTGGAGGGGCCCCCTGCAAGGTGCCACATCACTCCAATTCTGCAAAAACTTCACTGGCTTCCGATCGAGTATTGAATCATCTTTAAGCTACTGGTCCTCACCTTCAAGGCATTACATGGCCCCGGCCCGTTATATCTAAAAAAATCGACTCGCCTTCTATCAACCTCAGAGACCACTTTGATCTGAAGATCAAATGCTGCTTGTAGTTCCAATGTCTCAAGATCATACAATTTACAAAGACCAGGTGCAGGGCCTTCTCTGCTGCAGCTCCGTCTCTTTGGAACACTCTTCCGCTTGAAGTCCGTATGCTCAAAGACTTACTAGCGTTTCGGAGAGCGTGCAAGACATATCTGTTCAGGCAGGCTTTCCCACCTGGCTAATCAGTTTTATATTTTACTGTTTTTACTGTTTTATTGTCTCACTCATGTCTGATGTAAGCCACTCCGAGCCCCCGGGGAGTGGCGGCCTATAAATTTGAAATAATAATAATAATATAGTCCAATCCTCTTCTGCCATGCAGGAAAAGCACAAGCAAAACATCTCAACAGATTACCATTCAGCCGTTGTAATAATAATACTAACAACAACAACAACAATAGCAACCCCAGGGACCCTCCAGTCCAATCCACTTCTGCCATGCAGGAAAAGCACAATCAAGGCAACCTCAACATGTGACCACTTAGCCTTTGTAATATTAACAATAATGAGGAAAGTGTTTGGGTGACAAGGAAAAAAGGGCCTGGGCCACGAGGGAGGCAGGGGGAAATGTTCTGGGGTGAGGAAAGTGAATGGAAAATGTTTTGGGGGCAAGAGAGGCAGGGGGAAAGGCTTTTGGTGGTAAGGGAGGCAGGTGAGGGAAAGGAGCAGGAAAGAGGAGGAAAGGTTTGGAGGAGGAGGAGGGGGAAGGAGGCACGAATCACAGAGCCCCTCAGAATGCTTCCTAGAGCACCAAGGGCTCCATGGAACACACTTTGAGAACCACTGCCTTAGAGGAATGCATCTGCATTGTCAAGATAAATACCATTTTAACCTTTCTAAAAGAATACAGCAGAAGGATAAGATTTGACTTTTCCATTGTGAGATCCACCTATTGCTACAAAATGCTACTGCATATAGGTTTTTCTCAGCTTCCCAATTCATATTTCAGAATTATGGATCTACTTATTATCTGTCTTTGAATTTCAGTCCAATTATTGGCTTTTCCTATTGATATTCTAGTCTACATACTGTCCATCACCATTTTTCTCATGTCTACTGATACTTAGATCACCCATCACTTCCTCCTATGCTATCTTCAGATGGAGATGTCTTTTGTTCTCCCAGCAAACTCTCCTCAAAAGTCATGGTATACATGAATCAGTCTTTTGAATGTGTCAGTTTTTCATCTTTCACCATAATTTTGTTCTATTTAATATCCACATTTATCTATGCTTTAAATATTCATCTCCAAATACATATTTAAATACACATTTAAGTGTGTGATTTATCCCCAGTTATGCATTTAAATGTGTTTTTATTTCAATACTTCAGCCTGCCAAGAAGTACATCCTATTGTCTGGATATGACTAGAATCTATATTCTGATCCAAACTTTTCAAGAGCTATGGATATATCCCATTCATAAAACATCCTGAGTTTCAGATGGCCTTCTTTGTCTACTTTTGTTTCTAGGGATTACCAAACCCTGTTCTGCTATCGTGTTTCCCCGAAAGTAAGACAGCGTCTTACTTTCTTTTGACCCCCAAAATCCCCTGTACGGCTTACTTTCGGGGTACGGCTTACATTAGCGACGGTACCGGAAAGGCGAAGTAAGACTTACCGCGGGCGGCATGGCGTGGCTTTCTCTGGCTGGGCGACGAGAGGCTCCCAGAGGGGCTCAAAAGGCCTGCCCGAATCCTCCTCCTCTTCCAGCGGCGCCTTCCATCCTCCTCCTTCCTCCCAGCAGCGCCTCCCCTTCGGGCTCGTCTCGCCCTCCCTTCAGTGAAGGGGGAGGGGCGGAGCCGTCGCCGGGCGAGAGGGAAGAAAGCGCCACCGGAAGTCCCGCCCAGCACGGCGGCTCAGGCGCTCCGGCGCCGGCGCCGCCCCGCAAAGGGGGAGTCTCTTGGCCTTCTTTCTTCAAAGAGCCGGGCCGCAGGGAAACCGCGAGATCTCCTTGCAGCCGGCTCTTTGAGAAGGGAAGGCAGACAGGCGCAAGAGGGTCCCTTGCGCCAGCCTGCCTTCCTCCCAAAGAGCCGGCTGCAAGGCGATCTCGCGGCTTCCTTGCAGCCGGCTCTTTGGCGGTTAGAAGACAGGCAGGCGCAAGAGGGCTCCCTTTGCGCTCAGCCTGTCTTCCTTCTCGCCAAAGAGCCGGCTGAAAACTCATGAGATCGCCTTTGCAGCCGGCAGGCGGAGAAGGGAGCCCCTCTTGGCGGGGAGCCTGAAATTTCCTTTCTCCAAAGAGCCGGCTGCAAGGAGATCTCGCAGTTTCCTGCAGCCGGTTCTTGGAGAAGGGAAGGCAGGCCTAAGAGGGCTCCCTTTGCGGGCGAGCAGGGCGCCGGCGCCGCCTGAGCCGCAGGCATGGGCGGGGACTTCCACCGGCGCCTTCTCTCTTCTCTTGCCGGCGGCGGCCTCCGCCTCTTCCCTTCAGTGAAGGGAGGGGGCAAACTACGCGAGAGGGAGAAGGCGCCCGCGGAAGTCCCACCCCCAGGGCAACTCAGGCGCGAGCCGGCGCCCCGCTCCCATTTGAGCGCTGGACGAGCAGGCGGCGGCGGGAAAGACGCCTGAGCCGCGGCGGGGATTTCTGGCGGCCTTCCCTTCTCTTCAACGGCAGCCCGCCTCCTCCCTCCTTCACTGAAGGGAGGGGGGCGGAACCGGCGAGAGGGAGAAGGCGCTGCTGGGAGGAAGAGGAGGAGGATGGAAGGCGCCGCTGGAAAGAAGAGAGAGAAGGATTCCGGTCCCTTTTGAGCCCTCTGGGAGCCTCTCGTCGCCCAGCCAAGAAGCCAAGACATGCCGCCCGAGGTACGCCTTACTTTCGGTGTACGGCTTATATAAGTCGACTCTCTGACACCCCGATACGTCTTACAATCGTGTCATACTGGGAATCACGGTAGTTCCTACTGTTGTCACATGGCACTTGCAGACTTCAATTTATTCTTGTCCTGATTCATTAACATGTCATACTTCTCCCACTAGTTATTCTTCGTCTAATACCAGCTTCATTTCCTCCACCCTATCAATATCTGTTTATGCTTTTGATCATCTCAGTACATCTTGGAACAAAAATGCAATTCATTTAAAACTTTATTTACTCAGTGCTACAAACCAAAATAATCTGCTCCAATCTCTCCACTTCTTTTCTATCCTTTCTAGTTCCCCACAATGCTTCTGACTTGGTGAGCCGACTGACCACTTGTCCATCTTTCAGCTGCTCTCGATTCTATCTTCCCTGGGCATCAATCTGCCTTTGAATTGTGGCCAACCTTAATTTTGTCTTTAAGTGTATATTCTAGCTAAATTACCTGCTTAAGATCAGAATTGATCAATCAATCAATCAATATTTTTAATAAACAAGCATTAAAGGTAAAGCTAGATGTAATACTTAATACTATTAATAGCAAAGGTGATATTCAGTCAGTCTCAGTTACTTCCTCTATGGCTGAGATTTCCTATTTGAATTAGGTTTCCTATGCCAGTTATTTTTAATAACACGATAAGAACTACATCTATTTGGTTGATTCCAACTATTCTACTATTAACTCAATGTTTCATTAGCACAGTTACAAATGACATTCATTAAAGGGCTGTATTTTTATGTGTGGATTGCTATTATAAGTAAAAATCCTAAAGATCAGATTATATATTGGTAGGGGGGAGTACAACCATATAAATCTGTCTTTAATGGTTTGAAATACCAATTTTAGACTATATGAATGTACATTGCAGCCTTCAGGATTATACACATACTGAATACTGAAATCAAGAATCTACTCAGACAGACAACCTCGAGTGCAGCCAGCAGGTACAATGTGTCTCCCTTCCACGTGTAGACTTTGGTATTAATATATTAAGAACCCCCAAAACACAGCAAAACCAGACTATTAATAGTGCAATGCTGAGGGAAGAATGGAATCCCAAACTGGTGTGATATAGGAGATTAGTCATGTGCTGTAGATATTGCTGCTGGGCATTTAAGCAGTTTCACACATACTTTAGGCTTTTGTTTATATATGTACCAGATTCTATGGTGAGATATGTATATATATAAAAACATAAAAAATACATACATATGTACTGCTGCATAAACATATTTAAAAGTATATATGTGTATGTGTGTCATTCTAAATGCAAAATGTGACAAAATGTGATAAAACGTGACAAAGTCCTAGAAGTTAGCCCCACAAAACTCTGTAGAATTTATTTATAAATATGCATGCATTGGACTGTGTTGAAGATCAATGACCTAGACATAGTCATACATGGATCATGACACAAAAGCATGCTGCTTAATGGCAAATCTGAGAACCCTTATTAAAATTATACAAGATTTAATGCAGTTCCCAGATCAATGTTAAGGTTTGTTTAGTATTTTGTGTAACCTAAGCAGTGACTAAATGCATATCTTGTACCTGTTCAATTAATTAGTGTATTCTTATAGCTAATTACCTAAGGGAGGAAGCTGCATCTGGCACAGATAGCAAACGTAAAATGCATTCTGAACTCATTTTGTATAAAACTTATTTAGATTCTCATCGAAGAAAAAAAAGGCAAAATGTTAATAAATTATGGATCATTAAGGATAGTTAGAGATGATATGAATAATAATGGGAAGAAAAAAAGTTTCATTTGGTACAATAAAGCATAGTCACTCATCATAAAGCCTACTTTGGAGCTCTGCCAGATTTCATTAGCTGACAAGCAACTACCCAAGTCTATATACAAACACAAAGAACATGGAAAAAATGCATTCTGAGAGTGGCTATATACTAGAGTCTTAAATCATAATAACTAATAGTAGTATGGGGGACCATATTTCCCGAGGAACTGCATGAATATCAGTTTCCCAAGAATGAATTGATGGTAACGACAATTGAATAAAATAGAGATGATAGATATGAAGGTGAAGGAAGAGCAGAGAACAAGAACACATGTCATTTTGTCGATTATGTTTTAGATGCCATCCTAAGATGGTTTGCATCAGAAAGATGAAATGCAAATATCTCAGTTTACCAAGACACTTTTGACAAGATTTTAATAGACAAGTCTCTGACTGCAATAATGTATGAGGTATAAAAGGAATTAAAGTCAAAGGCATAAGCATCATAAATTAAAAATATTAGGGCTTCTCAAATGAAATGCAGGAGTTGGAATCATCCAGGTAAAACGTGAAAAATGCACACAACAAGAATATACTGACATGTACTGACACAGAAGGGAAATTGAATTATTACATGGGAGTGCTGCAGGGACAGGATATAATATACTACTAATGTAGCTATTTGACAAATGTTTAATTTACACATTGATAAAATTCTAGAGAATGGCAAAAAAATACACCTATAAACGCAGTGAAGCAGTGAAGCAGTTTTGCAATCTTCAAGAATGTTATACAGATGTTTCTTGGAGATGAATGAAAACAAAAAATATATGAATGCTATCATAGAGATCTCATTATATGGAGTGTTTTCTGTATAAAGTTCTTTCGGAGCCTTTTGTTTTTAATGAACTTGGCATCACTCATAATCTATATGAATCCCCTGGATACCTAAACATGGCAAGATAATTATATAGCATACTTGTATGTAGAAACTGGGAGATCTGTAAGTCTAAACATACAGAAAGGCAATGAGAAGGCAACACAGAATGAGTCATAACTATATAGACACTGACAGTGGAGGTATTAGTCTGAATATTCTGTCTTCTTCTGGTCTATATACCTTTTGAAACCGCACCAAGATCAAGAACCAGAAAGGAGGTGGTAAAGATCTTCCTTTATGCATGAAGTTCATGAATTTAGAATTATGGTCATATCCTTGCTTTAGACACTTATAGCTTTTTATTTATTTATTTATCAGTCAGACTTCTAGGCCGCCACTCCCGGGTGGCTCGGAGCGGCTCACAACAAGTCAAGCACAACAAACATAGTTAAAACAGAACGACATTTCATCCCAGCCTGCTGGGATGAGATGGATTTGCCCCCCCGGCTCCGATGAGAGCGAAGGTTCCAGAAGGAACCTTCTGGCGTGGGGGCGGGGCTTTTTGCGAGGCCCCGCCTCAACAAGCCATTGCTAGCTTGTTCAGCGTGCAGAGAGGTTGTCTTTTCCCTCTCTGCCTGCTGCCTGGCCTAAAAGAGCGAGAAGAAAGAAGAAGTTCCACGGAGAGAAGAAGGTTGAAGGAGAAGAGTGAAGAGAGAAGAGAGAAGAAGGAGTAGGCAGTGGGCTGAAGGACCAGTGAAGTATCAAGGGGAAGAGACGCGAAGGCGGACGGAGGAGTGAAGTAAGAAGATCGGGTGAGCGGGGAGAAGAGAGAAGAAAGAAGACTGAAGAGTGAAGAAGCGAAGGAGTGCAGAGGGAGAGCTGACCAAGTTGGGTAGATCGGCTGCTGAAGGTCGGTGCCGGGCGTTGGGGGAAAGTGGGAGGTGGTGGTCTTTCCCTCCCCCCCCCTTTTTATCTCTTTTCTTCTCCCCCCCCCCCCTCCTGGGCGGGTGGGGGTGGGGGGTGGGCTTTGGGTAGGGGCTGCGGGTGCGCGTGGCGGGACCCCCTCTCCCCTCCCCTCTCGTCCCCGCTCTCCGCTTCCCCCCCCCCTCTTCCCCTCTTGCCCGGGGGGGGTCGCGCCGCGGGGGGGGCTTATTCCGGGTCCCCCTGGCGCGGTCGCTTACCGGTGGGTGGGGGGTGGTCGCGGGGGCCGGGAGGCCTGGCTCCGCCGCCCGCGGGTGGCGGAGCCTCCGGGATGGCGGCCGCCATTTTCGGCCTTGGCGCGGCCGTTAATTTTGGCGGGCGGCGCCATTTTGGCGGCGGTCGCCATTTGAGTGGCGGCCGCCTTGCGGGGGCGGCCGCCATTTGAGTGGCAGCCGCGCGTTTTCGCTGGCGGCCATGTTGGGGCGGCCGCCATTTGGGTGGCGGCCGCCTAAGTTGGGCGGGGCGGCCGCCATTGGAGTGGCGGCCGCCAGGTTGGGGGCGGCCGCCATTTGAGGGGCGGCCGCGTTTGCGCTGGCGGCCGCCATGATGGGGGGCGGCCGCCATTTGGGTGGCGGCCGCCTAAGCTGGGCAGGGCGGCCGCCAGGGGAGTGGCGGCCGCCATGTTGGGGGCGGCCGCCATTTTGTTGAGCGGCGGCCGCCATTTTGGGCGGCCGCCATTTTGAGAGGCGGCCGCCATTTTGAGGGCGGCCGCCATTTTGAGAGGCGGCCGCCATTTTGTGGCGGCCGCCATTGAGAGGCGGCCGCCATTTTTGGGCGGCCGCCATTTTGGAGAAGCGGCGCGCCGCCATTTTTGGAGGGGCCGCCATTTTTGGCGAGATGTGGCGGCCGCCATTTTGTGGCGGCGGCCGCCATTTTGTGGAGATGCGGCCGCCATTTTAGAGAGGCGGCCATTTTTGTGTGGCCGCCATTTTGGGCGGCCGCCATTTGAGAGGTGCGGCGGCCGCCATTTTAGAGAGAAGGCGCCTTCTTGTGGTGCGGCCGCCAATTTGTTGCGGCCGCCATCTGGAGAGGTGCGGCCACCCAGGGAGAATCCTGGTGGCGCAATGGGTTAAACCCTCCTGCCGGCATGACTGTTGCGGCCAGGTTGTAGGTTTTGGACCCCGGGGAGCGCGGCGAGCTGAGCTCCCTCAGTCAGCTCCAGCTTCCGTTGCAAGAACATGGGTGAAGTTTCCATGGGTTTGGGGCGACCGCCTGGTGTGGGCGGCCGCCATGTGGGGGCTGCTGCCAGGGGGCAGGCGGTTGCCAATCGGAGAGGCGGCGTCGTTTTGCGTAGTCCAGTGGTTCGAGCGTGGTGCCATCGATGCAGAGACCGGCAGGTTGCAGGTTTGGAGCCGAGTAGGGGGATGAGGTCCCCTCTGGCAGCTCCGACTTTTGTGAGCGCCAGGGGTGGATGGGCTTGGATACGGTGGCATTGGCGGACAGGAGCTCACGAGAATGCTGTGTAATATTTTTGCAGGATGGAGCCCAAGAAGAACATCCCTGGGAAGAAAGGAAAAGGACCGGCGCAGAGGGCCGGAGAGAAGCGCCCACCCCCGGCGGAGGAGTCATCATCGGATGAGGAGGCCGTGCCCTCAGTGACCCTGGCTGCCATGTTGGCCAGGATCGAGGGTCTTGAGCGGCGCAGGGGGGTGCCCATGCGGCCTACGGACGGGGGGGCGGGCCGGGTGAGTAAGGCCCGGCTCGTCAAGGATATGCTCTCCCGTCTTGCCGTTCTAGAGGCAGGCCAGGAGGTCGAGGAGCCGGAGGACACCGCCGAGGGAGCGGAAGTGGCACGAGACGAGGAGCCGAGGGGCCAGAGCCAGCCGATGGAGCCGGGCGAACGCGCGGATGTGAGGGAGACCAGGGCTGGCGAGCAGGAAGGTCGAGCGGCGGTGGCTGAGCCGGTGCGGGCGACGGCGCCGCGTCCGGGACGGGCGGCGGCAGTGGCAGTGGCAACGCAGACGGCTGGTCCAGCACCGGAGATGGCCGGGCCTTCTGGACACGGTAGGGAGCCCAGCTCTTTCTGGCCTTGGGGTGGGTTCCCGGGCTGGGGGCGTCCTGGGGCGCCGTGTGGAGCTTCTTCCCCACTGGCGCCGGGTGGTGGCGCGGCTGTGGTGGGGGGAGGAGTGTTAGCTGGGGCGGGAGGCTCCCAGCGGTTTCCACGGGAGCTGCGGTCGTGGCGTCGTCCGATTTATCCCTGGGGGCCGGGCAGGGGCCGCTGCGGGCGGTCACGGTCGAGGCGGCGCGTACTGGCGAGCTGACCCAGTACTGGGGAACCGACCGGTGGACGGCTCCCATATTGCCGGCCGCAACAGACGGAGTGTTGGGGGCCCATTTGGCCCCCAAGACGCTGGAGAAGATCTTGCGAGCTGAGTATGTAGATATTTTCTCATTGCTCTACAAAGAGCTTGAGAAAAAAGAGAGGGATGAATTAGACGAAGAGGGCAAGGAAAAATTGAAACACAGAAAGGTGGAGCAAAATTGGGAAAATTGGCTCGCCTGTTACACAATTTATATGGGCATCCTGGTGGATGCCCAGCCCTACAGGGCAAAATCACTGGTGCGGTATCTAAACATCATTTATGGGGCCAAGGTCAGGTTCATAGGGAAGGCCTGGCTCGAATACGATCGGGCGCTTTAGGGCCCTGGCGGCTGGAGATCCGCGGATACGGTGGGACCTGATTCACGAGCAGCTCTGGCTGGCCGTGATGAATGCTGCCAAGTCGGTCCCAGGGGAGCCGGCGGACAGTGGGCACCTGGTCCAGAACACCAAGGGTACGCAGCCCTTTCGGTCGGCCGCCCAGGGTGGGCAGTCACAGAAGCAGCGGCCGGTGTGCTGGGAGTTCTCCTCCCAGGGGACATGCAGCAGGAAGGTGTGCAGGTACCTGCACGCCTGTTCAACCTGCGGCGGGCAGCACGGGGCAAAGCAGTGTACTAAGGGGAAGCCTTGGAGGGGTAATCCCAGAGAGGGATACGCCAAAAGGCTTCGGCTCAGCCACCCCTTCCCAAAGGGCCCCAGCCCAGTTAAACTGGGCCCGCTAGGACAGTGGCTGAAGATTTACCCGAACCGAACCGCGGCACAATATCTGTTGTCCGGGTTCACCTTCGCTTCCGCATTCCAGCCCTGGGTCCTAGGGCACCACGTCTTTCTCCCAATTTAAAGTCGGTAATTGGGATGGAGGAGGTGGTGCGGCAAAAGATTGCCAAAGAGTTGAGGGAGGGACGGGTGTTGGGACCGTTTGAGTCTCTCCCAGTTGATAGTTTGCGAGTTTCCCCGTTGGGAATTGTGCCTAAGAAGGCACCGGGCGAGTATCGCCTCATTCATCATCTGTCCTATCCAAGGGGCAGCTCTGTGAATGACGCGATACCGACGAGTTGTGCACAGTGTACTACACGTCTTTCGCGGCGGTGCGGGTAGTAAACGACACGGGCCGGGAGCGGAATTGGCTAAGTGTGATATCAAATCTGCTTTTAGATTGCTCCCGGTCCACCCAGCGGATTTTGATTTGTTGGGTTTTCGGTTCGATGGCTTGTTTTACATCGATCGCAAGCATTACCCATGGGTTGTTCCGTGTCGTGCGCCGCGTTCGAGACGTTTAGTACCTTTTGGAATGGGCGGTCAGAACCGAGGCGGGCCTTAGCGGGGTGGTCCATTATTTGGATGACTTCCTTTTCGTGGGGCGTTTTGGGTCAGGTGACTGTGAGTCGCTGTTGGGCGCGTTCACGCGCCTTACCCAAAGCTTGGGGTGCCCCTAGCCGACGAAAAAACGGAGGGGCCGGCCTCGGGTCGGACATTCCTGGGGTTGGAGTTGGATACGGTGCACCAATATTCCAGGCTGCCAACGGGGAAGGTGGCGGACCTGAAGCTCAGGATTGAGCAGTTTTTGCTCAAGAAAAAGGCCACGTTGAAAGAATTCCAGGTGCTGATAGGTCACCTCAACTTTGCTTGCAAGGTTGTGGCTCCTGGCAGGGCTTTCCTGCGCAGGTTGTGTGATGCAATTTCTGGCACTGTGTTGCCGCATCACCGTATCCGGGTTACCAAGGACATCAAATCAGATTTGGAAATTTGGCTGAGTTTTATTTCAAATTTCAATGGCATTTCCTTTTGGCGACAGGATTTGCTAGTAAAAGATGCCCTGAAGGTAGCTTCGGACGCCTCCGGATCTTTGGGTTTCGGAGTGTTTTTGAGAGTCAGTGGTGTGCACAACTGTGGCCTGAGGAATGGCACAGTTTGGGTGTTACATCTGATCTGACTTTTCTGGAATTCTTTCCTATTTTTGTGGCAGTGCACATTTGGGTTGAGAGATTTGCCAACTCCACTGTGCATTTTTGGTGTGATAACATGGCCACTGTGCATGTTATCAACACGCTCACTTCACGTTCCCGCAGAGTTATGGGCCTGTTGCGTGCGTTTACGCTTCAGTGTTTAGAGGCGAACATATTGTTTCGGGCATTCCACATTGCAGGGCTCGATAACTCATTGGCTGACGCTCTGTCTCGTATGCAGATGGAGCGCTTCAGGCAATTGGCGCCCGACGCAGAGGTCCTCCCGAAAAACATGCCAGACCATCTCTGGCTGGTTGGAGTGACGAAGTAGCGGTCGGCATGGCGCTGGCGCTAGCCCCCAGCTCCCGACGCGGATACTTCAGGGCCGTCAGGGAGTTTTCGGAGTTCAGGGAGTATTACGGTTTACCTGAGACCTTCCCTGTGCCGTATGACCACATCGCCCAGTTTTGTGTTTATCATCACAGGCGGGGTCTTGCTGCCCGTACCATCCGGGTTAAACTGTCAGCGCTGGCCTATTGGTTCAAGGCGCAGGGCCTGCAAGACCCGACTAACGATTTTCGCCTTCACAAATTGATGGCTGGATGGTCCAGACAAATTGGCAGGTCTGTTGACTCCAGGGAACCCTTCACCCCTGAGATTTTGAAGGGTCTGGGCCGGGTGTGGTCATCGGTGTGTGACTCCCGTTACGAACAGGCTTTGTTCCATTCGGCTGCCCTTACCGCATTTTTTGGGGCCTTTAGAATCAGTGAGTTGGTGGCTTCATCAAAGGAAGACCTCTCTCACAGGGCCCTTCTACTATCTGACATTTCTTTGGATCAGGACAATTTGGCCTTGAATGTCAGGTTTTCAAAAACTGATCAGGCTGGTAAGGGCTCCTTGGTCCGTTTGGGGAGAGCCAGTGACGAGGAGTTGTGTCCGGTGCGTGCCATGTCACAATATTTGGCTGTTCGTGGCATGGGTACCGGTTATCTTTTTTTGCCATCTGGACGGGACGCCACTGTCTAAATTTCAGTTTTGGGCAGTCACTAAAAAGGCCCTGAAATTATTGGGCTTGGAAGGGGTGAAGTTCGAACCCACTCCTTCAGAATTGGCGCGGCGTCCTCTGCAGCTGCAATGGGGTATGGCACCGAAGCAATTAGGTCCCTCGGGAGGTGGCGGTCAGACGCTTACAAAGTTTATGTTCGTAATGTTCAGTTGTAAGCGGTTTGATGTTGCCCAGTTTCTTTTCATTTCAGGTCCGATGGGCGACGCTAGGAGACTGAGGGTCCTGATCTGCGGGCACAGTTATGTGTACTGGGCGGAGAAGGCAGCGCTCCGGGCACCCCTCGGACGACAGTTGGGCCTGGCATCCAGGTTGGATGTGCAGTGGTTGGGCAGACGAGGTCTGCGGTGGGACGGGCTTTGGCCATTGTTGTTCCACGGAAGGGGAGTCCCACCCCCGGATATTCTGGTCATTCACTTGGGAGGGAATGACCTGGGATTGCTGACCGGCCGAGCGCTGTACCTGCAGGCTCGGGCCGATCTGTATGCAATCTGGCGGGCATGGCCCGCGGTGCACATCGTGTGGTCGGCAATTGTGCCGAGGATGTGCTGGCCCGGTGGTGGCGACTTCAGGCTCTTGGCAAGGGCGCTGAAGCGTGTGAACAGGGCCATGAGGTCGTTGGTACATGGTGCTAACGGATCTTATGTGCCTCATAGATTTCTGCATCCGGAAAATCATGGGATTTTCCGGAGTGACGGGGTTCACTTGTCGGATGAGGGCAACTACATGTTTTTATTAGACATCCAGCAAGGTTTAGTGGGGGTGTTAGAAGATTGGTGGGGGTTGGGGACAAGGTAGACACCTGCCCCCAAGTTGTGGCGGTTGGTTGTTAGGGAAATTCCCTAATTGGTGTTCACCGGAAGGCACCCCTAAAGGGTGAGGGCCAGTTGGTTAAAGCCTCACAGTAAAGTTCTGTTGTTGAGTGAGGTGGATTGGATGGCCCTGGAAGGGTGGGGGGCCATGCTCAAGCTCGGGTGAGTTGGCCCCTTACCCTTTCCTTGGTTTGGCTGGATCTGGTGTTTTGGCAGATCAGCCTCGGTGTTCGCCCCCAAATTTGGTTGAAGTTGATTGATTCCTAGCACCCCCTTGAGTTAGTGGTCAGGAATCCAATAGGTAACAATAAATGTTGCCCAAAGATTTGAACCCAAAGTTACTTGTCCGTGTCGTTATTGTTGTCGGCTCGTTATTCGGGGTTTGGGTGGGCACGACATTTCATCCCAGCCTGCTGGGATGAGATGGATTTGCCCCGGCTCCGATGAGAGCGAAGGTTCCAGAAGGAACCTTCTGGCGTGGGCGGGGCTTTTCGTGAGGCCCCGCCTCAACAAGCCCTTGCTAGCTTGTTCAGCGTCCCACCACCCCCGCCCGTGGTTTCCATTCAGGCCACCATAGGGGCCAGGTTGAGGTATTTGACTCCTACTGCTGCTTTTAAGCCGGGAGGATTTTTGCCCACCTCCTAAATTCATTAGGGGCTAATGTGGTTGTGGTGTTTTTGTTTAACTAGGTTAGTTTAAATAGAGAGGCGGTTGGTTGTTAGGAAATTCCCTAATTGGTGTTCACCGGAAGGCACCCCCTTTAGGGTGAGGGCCAGTTGGTTAAAGCCTCACAGTAAAGTTCTGTTGTTGAGTGAGGTGGATTGATGGCCCTGGAAGGGTGGGGGCCATGCTCAAGCTCGGTGAGTTGGCCCCTTACCCTTTCCTTGGTTTGGCTGGATCTGGTGTTTTGGCAGATCAGCCTCGGTGTTCGCCCCAAATTTGGTTGAAGTTGATTGATTCCTAGCACCCCCTTGAGTTAGTGGTCAGGAATCCAATAGGTAACAATAAATGTTGCCCAAAGATTTGAACCCAAAGTTACTTGTCCGTGTCGTTATTGTTGTCGGCTCGTTATTCGGGGTTTGGGTGGGCAAAATATTTTAGTGACTTACATTAATTTGAGAAGGTAAAAATCAGTTTCTTAAAAATGCATTGCATTAATTCCCACACTGAAGTAAGTGTTTTGTTGTAAAGTTGACATTCTATTTCAACTCTTTCATCTTTTAGATAGCAGAAGATGGCTGAAAAACATTGGCCAACTGCAATCTACTTGCTATGATATGTCAACAGGTCTGGGATGGCTTGCTCTTATCTGATTGAGGAGTTCTGTTTTGGCACCTTTTTCCAGTTTGAGATTATTGATGGACATGGTACTGTCTACAAATTAGATACTGATCTCACTTTTAGGTGCTTGTTCATCATTTCTCTTAAGTCTTTCATCACCTATGAAAAATATACTTGACATTCTTTCTCTTCTTCCTAATCTACTCTGCTCATGGTTCATATGTTTTCTTAACATATGATAGGTAACAATTTTAATTACTTTGGCTGAATTACAAATTTAGCCATAAACAGCATAGAATAAACGTAAAATAACATCATATTTCTGCATTTTCTGTGAGACTACATAGACAATATCCACTCAGGACTTTGGCCATAATTATTCCAAGAGTGTAGAAGGACTTTCCTATTAAGTTTCAACATGTGCACCTTTTTAAATTGTATGCTGTGTAATATTTATTTATCCTGGAAGAGAAATCAACTGGGCATCTTGGCCCCTGTATATTACTGTTATAGAGTAGATCATAGGTAAAGGTAAAGGGTTTCCCCTGACATTAAGTCCAGTTGTGTCTGATGCTGGGGGTTGGTGCTCATCTCCATTTCTAAGCCAAAGAGCCGGCGTTGTCCGTAAACACCACCAAGGTCATGTGGCTGGCATGACTGAATGGAGTGCCATTACCTTCCTACCAAAATGGTACCTATTGATCTACTCATATTTGCATGTTTTTAACTGCTACGTTGGCAGAAGCTGGGGCTAACAATGGGAGCTCACACCACCCCCTGGATTCAAACCTGTGACCTTTTGTTCAGCAAGTTCAGCAGCTCAGCACTTTAACCCACTGCGCTACGGGGGCCCTAGTAGTTCCCAATCTTTGGTCTTCCAGATGTTTTAGATTTCAGTTTCCACAATTCGTAACACCTGGTAAGCTATCTAGAATTTCTGGGAGTCAATCCAAAACCCCTGGGGGGATCAAAGTTTGTGAACCACTATAGAGAGCAGACATGGGCAACTTCAGTCCTCCAGGGGTTTTCGACTTCAACTACAAGGAATCCCAGCCACCTTATCGGCTATCAGGAATAGTATGAATTGAAGTCTAAAACATCTAGAGTGTCAAAGTTTGCCCATGTCTGGTATAGAGTGTTCTGTTTCTATTGATTACTCCACTGATTTTACTATTTAACTCTTTCAGCGGGTTTTATAATATCATTTCTGGGAGGTATTGAGTATTATTTAATATTTCAGTGAGATGAATTTAAGCAATGCAAGGCATGCATGTATTAGATATAAAGCATACTGTATAGAATCAGAGTCTGGCCAAGACTCTAACAAGACCAAAAACCACCCACAGCCAAAGGAAAGAAGCAGATGAAAGTTACCTGCTGTTAACCAACTGCTTGTTAGATAAAGGTTAAGAATTAGATCAAGGAGAACACCTGGAGCAGGTTAACACATTCATCATGAAAAATAATGAGAATTTTTTTAGATAGAGTTTAAGGCAAAAGATAAGACAACAATAACTAATGTAAAACTATTTGGAGACACATACAGGGAAAATGGGTGTGGCTGCATTCTGCTTCAGGAGATGTCTACAAGTGGATGCTAGTTAAAGTTCAGGTGGATATTCCAGCAGGAGGTAAGGTTTAGCTTTGAATTCAGGTTCAAATCCAGAGTCTAGAATTCATATCTCAGCAATAATAAAACTCAGCCTGGAGTATCTTATATGAGTAATCTCAAGTATTGTTTCAACAACAAAGACATGTAGACTGATTTTAACCAAGGCTACAGTAATACTGTAATTGTCCAATGAGGCATTGATCAGTAGTGCCCAGGTATTTTGGTCATATTGTCATATCTTCTGCCTTAGAAGAGTCTTGTACTCCCTTTTTAATTGGAACAGGAAGACAGTGGGTATCTCGAGTCAGAGTTTCTGTAGCCAATATAGGTGTCTCTTAAGGCTTTTTCATTGTCTG
This sequence comes from Anolis apletophallus, assembly GCA_030556195.1. Taxonomy (NCBI): domain Eukaryota; kingdom Metazoa; phylum Chordata; class Lepidosauria; order Squamata; family Anolidae; genus Anolis; species Anolis apletophallus. Next base: position 14,488 of record JARBWK010000232.1, on the reverse strand, counting down.
GCATTCTTTGTCAAACCAGATGGGCCCGGTGGGCCCTAGTGTCAACGTGTTGGAGGTGGCCAGGCTTGGGGACAAAAATTATGTCTTTTTGTAGAAGTATGATTAGCTCGTCATAAGGTCTTAGAGTAGATTCCATTGATCAATCTGAGATAATTACTGGTCTTAGACTTGCTGCTGGTTTTGATTTAAGTCTGGCTGTAAGTCGGGCCTGGGCATCGTCTGACCATTTGGTTCTAACTTAAATGGGCTCCCTGTGGTGGTGACCCTTGATACAGCGATTTGGTTCAGGTCAACTTTATGACCAGAGACAATTATATCCAGAATCAAGGGCTGATGGTCACTATAGTTTTGGTACCAATGCTAAAGTTCTGGACTCTATAAAAGCCATTTCTCAAGACTAGGGCATAATCCACTGTACTAGAGTCGAGTGGGTTTGAGAAAGTGAGTTCGCCACAACTATCTTCTGAAGCTGATCCATTTAGGATCAGTAGATCCAAGTTGAACTGGATCTACTGAAAAACAGACAAAGTTTGATTTTGGGTCTTTTGATTTTCTAAAGGGGAAGTACCTGTTGTCCCTTAATCTTTTTAATTCTTGGTATTCGTCTTCTAACTCATTGTTATTAGGGCTGATCCTTGTGGTTAGGTCACCCAATATGTATAGATATGAGCTAGAAAATTTAGTTAGTATTGAGAGGAGGCATGTCTCTAATTTACTCCAGGTTTTTTTATCTGATTTTTTTGGATTTGAGCGGAGGAATGTAAATGCTCACAAATAGAAAGCTGGTGATGTTATAGCTTCAATGGACTCCACAAGCTAGTTGTTTACATTTGTCCAAGGTGCTTATGGTTGCCAACAATGAGGTGGACACTAGGATAGCAATGCCCCCATAGCTCGGTCTCCTGTAATTTAAGAGGTCCTATTTAGCAACTGGCAGTGGAGGAACTGTGTTTCTGTTGATGCTCTGACCAAAGGTGAATGGATGGTGAATTATTCTTCCTCTCTATAGACTAACGTGCAAAAATAGGTTTTTAGTTTTTCTTGAAGAGAGGAGTGAAGAGACTGTTCTAACTTCTTTAATGAGGAGTTCCAGAGAAAGGGGCGATCACAGAGAAAGCCCCTCTCTTGTCCCCACCAGCCACACTTGGGATGGGGGTGGGATCAGAGGGAGGGCCCTCTCTGCTGTCACACCTCAAGGGCCTCAGGCATCACTTTGCTTGAACAGAGTTCCAGCCAGGGAATCAGAAAGTACTTTCAAAGCCAGCTTGCTTCGCTCTCAAGCCCTGTCAGGGCCTCCCTGCCTTTCCATGAGAAGGCAAGGGATGAAAGCATAACAAAAGGCCTCTCAAGGTTGTACCATCCCGCCTCCTTGATAGAGCATGCGGGCTAAAGGGGCAGAGAGCTTGCCTCCCCTCGGTCCAGATGTTAGTCGCTAACAAGCACCACATTCCAAGAGTACTGAGTTCACAAAACATCCAAGAGATCATCAAACTTAGCTTTTGCCGTGCGACGCAACCTATGAACACTATAACTGCCCTGTGAACCCCCATGCCAGTGTCTTGTACCAACAACGCGTTTGGGTGAAGATCTTGCGGGTCAGGCCAGTCGGGCCTTCCATCAAGCCTTGCCAGTCAACCTGCTTCGGGCTGACTTGTTCCTGTACCATCCTTGTTCCTGCTCGTCGCCCGGGACCCTGTGATTGATCCTGAAAGACTTTATTACCTTTTGAACTCTTTGCCTTCTAAGCAGCTCGTCCCGGCCTGACTTGATTCGGCTGGGATCCTAAGAGAACTTTGCATCCGGCTTGTGTTCCCCATTTTCCTGCTCGTGCTCCTTTGCTGTGGAGCACTCACACCCCTGCTGAATCCTGTTTTGGCTGCTAGTTGGAGGCACTATAAAGATTGCCTCAACCTCTTTCCTATACCTACCTAATCACAATAAAACCTGTTGTACCTTAGCTGCTGTGTGGTTTTATCCAGTGGGGTCAGGTTGCCAAGGCCTCAGAGGCGTATCTGCTGATCACAGTGTTCGGCGGGTTTGTAGGTGATTATGTGGTTTGTCAAATAGCCAAGGCCTGAACCATTTAAGGCTTTATAAGTAATGACCAGAACTTTGTATTTAGCCTGGAAACAGACAGGTAGCCAGTAGAGCTGCCATAACATGGGAGTTGTCTGTTCTCTGTATGGCACTCAGTTAGTAATCTGGCTGCCAAATGCTAAACCAGTTAAACCTTCCAAACTATCTTAAAAATGCAGCCCCATGTCCAGAGGGTTACAGTAGTCAGGCAGAATGTGACTAAGGCATGGGCAGCCATGGCCAGATCTGGTGTCTCAAGGTACAGGCGCAGCTGACACACAAGTTTAATTGTGCAAAGGTTCTCCTGGCCACCACTGAAACCTGGGGCTCGGAGAGTCAACTATGAGTCCAGGAGCACTCCCCAGACTGTGAACCTGCATATTCAGGGGAGTGTGACCCTGTCCAACACACATCCTGTTCTGCCTTCTGACTAACTAGGAGTACCTCTGTCTTGTCTGGATTTAATTTCAACTTGTTAGCCCCCATCAGTCCATTAGTGATGACAAGCACTGGTTCAGGATCAGGATGGTATCCTGGCTTTAGGTGGAAAGGAGTAGTAGAGTTGGACATCATTTGCAAAATTTAACACTTAACTCCAAAACTCAATTTACTTTGCCACATGGCTACTTTTGAAATTAAGACAAATGTCAAAGCATGGGGCTGTGATTATATTACATAAAGGAATTAATCATTTTACTGAACCCATACATTATTTACATCTCAGTGGGGTACATCAGAGACCTAAGATGTATATTTAACAAATAATTCTACTTCAAAGAATGCTCATTCCAGGAACAATGCTCTTTTCAGATTTGTGCTTGCTTACTCAAAAGGCAATAATAGTGTTTAAACAGGATGTTGGTTATTATGCTCTGTGTAGTTAAATTCAATTGCTTTACAGATGATACTAAATTATTCACAGCACTGGGTTTGAAAGCTGAACATCAATAATCCTATAGTGGGTCAAGATTTCTAATTCTAGAGAATCAGTCTGATCATTGTTTTATGTTGTATGGCTTCATTATGAAAAGACAGCTCCACTTAGCTACATAATAGTATGAATTATTTGTGATGATTAATTATACAGAGCATTTACAATCTTAAGAAATTAATTACACTGCATCTATTCAGTACAATGCTGAATTCAATGATGTTCCACTTCACAAATTAGGGAAAATTTGATTTGCTCTCCAACTAATTTTGAGCATTTAATACCTTTGATATAAATTAGAAATAGACATTTTTTGGATCATTTTTGGGTTTGATATGATCAGCAGCTGTATCTTCTTCAACTTCTTTTTCAACGTAATGAAAGTATTTTTCCAATTCCTGGTATGTTTGTAAATGTATTGACACTTACCCATCTACTCACCCACACTCACATTTCTTTTTCTCTCTCAAACACTTTTTCCTGATACTTTTTATAATTAAACACCATAAGAGTATCAAATACGTTATGTTATTATTTTGAAAGATAGATCTCATCTCGAAGAATAGTGCTATGCTATAAGTTATTTAATCATTGACATGTAGAGTGGAATCAAAGTGTTGCAAAAATAAGAATATCATGACTCAACAGTGACTGATCTACACATCACTTCCAGTTGAGCTCTCTGGAGGATAACTTAAAGCTCTTACTGATCTCTGATCATGCCAAGCCAGAATGCTGGAGAAAAGAGAGAGAAAGAACCCAAATCTGCTTATGAATGCATGACCAATGTTTACAGATTGAGTCGAATTGTTTTAATGGCGATGCGGTTTTATGCTGGTTTTATGTATTAAAATATGTTGTAGTAGTTGTTTTTAAATTATATAGCATTCAAATTTTGCTGTAATGCCAGTCTGAGTCCCTCGATAGAGATGAGAAGGTCGGGTTACATTTTTTAAATAAATAAATAAATTATTGTGATAATTTGGGAAAAAAGAATCCCGAAGGATTCAGAAGACAGTGAAATGTAACATAACAGCCAGCTAGCTAGTGTGTATGATTACATAAATCTGAGAAGGTCAGATTACCATAACATGGATGGAGGCATATGAAAATGAATTGGACAGAACTTAGAATGAGTGTGGTGTCACACTGCAGGACTTCAATTTGCTCTCTGTACATCTGATCAATACAATTCATGATTGGTGTTTTCTATTTCAATGATAGACTGGTATGCACGTAACACATGTCAAAGATAATATATTCAAAAACAAATAAGTATGCAGGTATTTAATCTGAAAATACATCATTATGCAGACAAAGAAGAACTACTACTACAGGAAAAGGGGTAAGTATTAAAAGGTAAATGCATTTTATTTACTATATTTTAACTTGCCCTCTCAATCAAGGGACTTAGAGCAACTTCCAAAGTGGCAACAATACAATACCATACAAACAACATATAAATATAATAGTGTATATCTTTAAAACCATAAAAAGTTGAAAAACATAACATTAAAAATTAATTATTAAACCACACAGATCTAATGTCAAATCCAGGAGCCATTCCAATATTTCCCTAAGAAACTTGCTAGATTCAAAATTGTGAAAAGCTACTGAATAATACAGTATGATCAGACAAAAATACAACAGTCTGAAAGTGCCCTAATGATATAAGCATATGCTTGATCTCCTCCTAAAAATGTAGGAAATTTAAATATCAGTACTGTGTGTACAGAATGTACTGTATTTGAACTTTTGCAGAAAGTAAAATATTTGTATCATTATGGTGTTGTGTGTGTGTGTGTGTATTCAATTAACAGGCCTTTCCTAATGATTATTAGCTGTGAGTTAAATTTGCCTGTTAAAATGGAAACCTTCAGATTAAATTTATGCAAATTCACTGCTACTGAGAGCCAGCTGAGCTAGAACTTGTCAAGGCATAATCTCTGTGCACTGTATCCCCAGATCCAAATCTTGGCTGCTAACTTTTGGATCTACAGGTTTGGTTTCCTCCAGAAACACATGCAATCAGAAATTCCTATGTGATTGAGCTTTAATTTAACATCACGGGTACCTTGCCATCTTATTGTCTAATCTTATTGTAAGTGACATAGAAAGGATAATCAGCATGATTATGTCTACATTCCAAGTCAATGCTGTGAACAAGAGTACTAATTCAGGTTACTCAGGTAATTAACTGGAGCCCCATACAGGAGAGATCCATGGGAGAGATCCATATTACAGTCGCTCCACTGGCTGCCGATTCCCTTCCAGACTAAATACAAAGTGCTTATCATTACCTTTACAGCTTTTAAATGGCTTGGGTCCAGGCTGCTTGGCCAACCACATCTCTACAAACCTGCTCAGGCACTGCAGTCAGCAGAGGGAGGCACTGCTCTCAGTCCCACTCCCATCTCAAGTATGGCTGGTGGGACGAGAGAGGGGGCTTTTCTGCACTGACCCCACCTGCTGAACTCCCTCTCTAAAGAAATGAAGCTGGCCCCTCCTTCCTCCCCTTAAAAAAAACAAACAACTGAAGACTCACCTTTGCTCACTAGCATGTGGAGAGAACGAGGATTAGAAATTCCTCTTGTAAATAGTACATTTGAGCAACATCTTTTTCCAGTATCGTAAAAAAGATGTTTTTAAAAAAGTGTAATTGACTTGTGTTTTAAGTTGCCATTGCTCCCCTAGTCTAGAGTACATAGACTCACTTGTTAGTTCAAAGGGTATGATTCAGACACATACAGATGATCATAGCCATAATTCCTCTCTAAATTTTGGTAGTAGTGAGACCTGCTAGAATTGTTCATCCTTATACTGATTCTTTAATATAGGACACTTAGAAAGCTTGTTGCTATTGTGTGCCTTCAATTTAATATCTAATTTAAGCTTACCCCAAGATGAATTTATTATGACGTTTTCTCAACAAGAGAGTAATTTTGCCTTGAATCATTCCCTGGGCTTCCATGGCTATGTGAGGGAAGGGGAGGACAGACAGTGTCTGGGTCTCTGAGTCATATGGATGGAGTGTGATGGAGAGGGGAAGGACTAAGCTCAGAGCAGGAGGAGGCAAAGAGGCGTAGGAAGGGGCTGTGACACCTACCCTCAGCAGCAGCACTCCTCCATCTCTTGAGACCTACAAACTACCCACCCTCTCCTTCCACTCTCCCATCCTACTCCCTTCTCTCCCATACTTCAAAGAGGAATGAATGAGTGCACAAAGGGTGCTCTTATGGTTAAACCTAGTCATACTAGCCACATAGACTTTGTGCATCTTAATTATGGTTAGGGAAATAGATTTATTTTTCTTTCTTTATCCCCAGCAACCTGTGCAAAGTACTTATTTATATAATTCTCAATATCTGTCGCCATGAATTCTACAGGCAAGAATCATCCTTGAGACAGGAGAATATTTGGAAATAACCCCATGAAATCGAAGCTTCCATGATGATCCATGGAGCCTGCCAGCTCCATCTGATGATGCAGAGGAACTTCCAGCAGGGCTCTGTGGTTCAGAAAAATCTAGAGTTTCCCATCTTGTGTGGAAGCAATGGGGGAGAAAATTCCATGTCGATGCTTCCACCTATGGGATGGCTTCCTTTCAGCTGGCCAATGCAGGGCATGGGGGTAATACTAGTAATAATACAATAGGGGAATAAATACAATATAGGAATCAATTGTAGTAAATTTGAGTTTCATATAACCCTACAGTGAATTAGTGTACCAATATACCTGCATAGTTCATTAATACATTGGTCTTCCTTTAGCCAGTCGGTCATCCGGAGGCTTAAGTTGGTGCACCAATATACTGCTGCTAGACTCTTGGCGGGAGTACCAGCCAGGGCTCATATCACTCCAACCCTGCAGTGACTGCATTGGCTGCCAACTGAGCACCGGATTATCTTCAAAGTGCTGGTCTTGACCTTTAAGGCCTTGTATGGTCTGGGGCCAGTGTACTTAAGGGACCGTCTACTCCCATATGTTCCCCAGAGATCGCTTCGATCAGAGGATCATAACCTCTTACAGATTCCATCTCTTCGAAATATCCATCTGTCTTCAACAAGACAAAGAGCATTCTCTGTGTCCGCACCGAGTTAGTGGAATTCCTTGCCACCTGAAATCCGAGCAATTACTGACTTACTCGCCTTTCGAAAGCATGTAAAAATTTCCATCAGGCATTTAACCAGTAATCACTCTGGTTGAGCTAATGCTACTAATCTGTCTGAATTGTTATGATGTTATTGTGTACTTGGATTGTTTTTAACTGTTATTGGTTGATATGCTGTAAACTGTCCTGAGCCATTTTGGAAGGACGGTATACAAATTGAAACAATCAATCAATCAATCAATAAATAAATAATAAAAGAGTACCTTCTTGTGGTTGATGTCTTATCATATATGCACAATAGATTTTAAATTGTTCTTTCTTTCAACAGATTTTAAATAAGTAGAAACGTTGTTTTCTAAATCAATATATACTCTATCTCTGCATATTCAGAATATACATACAGTGGTTTTTTATTTTAAAAATCCTCTAATTAAAATTTTAAAATAGGGTGTTCACATTAATAGGCAAAGGGGAGCTTCTCACTGAATACAAAATATATGAATTCCACATCAATTGAGAATGTTTCACTGCTTTCCCTTTTAGGCAAGGGCATTTGGGAAAAGATCAGTTGTGTGCATCTCTGCCTCATTTCCTCAGTTGTTGGTTTTTCTGCCTTACATACAAATTCCATTTGCCTTACAAGGAGTTCCACTTCCTAAACATCTTTTTTTCTAGAATGGCTCTATGGTTGCTGCTTGTTGGATTTCATTTCTATAGCTCTTGTCCACAGACTCCATTTTATGGATCCTTCAGTTATCATTATTCTTAATGAGTCAATTGGCACCCCAGGTATTGGAAAGAAATGTATTTTAAAGGGGTAAAGGCTTCAAGAAGGTGCTGTATTTACAATGTGCTGTTTTTAACTGTTGTATATTCTTTTTATATCATAAACTATTAATTAAAAATAGTTTAACTATATTGCTATCATTTTACTCTGTAAACTTCCTTGGATCCTAATTAGAGGAGTTGGACATAAATTAAGAAGATTATCATAATGGTGACCCCAAATCTCTGTGTTTAAAGAGAAAAATACCATAATTGAAATATATATAAGTAATCCAGTCCATATATGTTTTTGATGTAATTCTTTGCCACCATTGTCATTTTGCTTTTCTCTCACACTTTTTCTTACACACACACACACACACACACACCCCACTGGGAAAAAACCCATTGTTTGACCCAACTCAAAGTTTAGTGCATTCGTTGCAGAAAAGCTAAGTCTGTGCAATATTCTATCTTCAAAAACAATAAGCTGGAATGGAGTGGAGATAGCACAGAAATAATTTATTTAGTTTTCTATTATTTTCTATGTAAAACAATAGCTAAAACAAACATTAATATCCTCAAGAATCAGATTTCTTTTTTTCAGTCTGGTCCCTTAAACTATAGAATAATTACAATGGTGTAACTTCCTTAACTCCAAGAATACTACCATGTATTTACCTAAAGTTGGGTAACTGGAACAGAATAGCGATTTTGTTGGTGTAAGCCCACTCTGCTGCTTAGTCTCCTTTCCTGAGCTAGCCGGGATATTCTTAGGGTTGGAGTTGGAGTCTCAGTGGCTAATGGTGCTGGGAGACTTCAAGATCCATGCGTAGACTGCCCTGTCGGGAGTGACTCAGGAATTCATGATCTTCATAATAATCATGGGTCTGTCCCAGGTGGTATCTTACCTTACATATTGTGAAGCCATGTTGCTCATGTCCCCCTCTGAATAGAAACAATAAGATTAGTGAGTCTTAGGGTGCATTTGCACTGTAGAATTAATGCAGTTTGACACAACTTTAACTGCCATGACTTAGTGCCAGGGATAATGGAAGTTGTAGTTTTGCAAGGTTTTTTGGTCTTCTCAGCCAGAATGCTTGTGTTTCTCAAAATGACAACAACACATGATTCCATCACATTGACCCATGGCAGTTAGAGCAGGGTCAAATTGAACTACTTCTCTCTCTCGGCATTACTTCGCGAACGAAGATTCAGGAAGGACTCATCCCACGCTTTTTACAAGCGCGTTGATGACTAAAAAGGCCAATCTGAGATAGGCAAGTTCGGTTGCAGAAAGCGCAGCAGAAAGTCTCCTTGGGTGATGTTTTTCCAAGTTGCGTTCTTTCTGCGTTGTCGTTTCTCTTCGAGACCCATTCGGCGTGTCTTCTCGAAAGAGGCCGCAGCATTGTGGATAGTGCTTCTCCATGCCTCCCGATGTGAGGCCAGGGTGGACCATTGTTGGTGATCAATCTGGCCAAGCCTGAGATGTTGTTTCAGGGAGTCCTTATATCTCTTTTGGGGGGCGCCTCTCTTGCGCTGACCCGTGGCGAGTTCACCATAGAGTAGTATCTTTGGGAGGCGGTGGTCCTCCATCCTAGAGACGTGCCCTGCCCAGCGCAGCTGTGTTCTCAATAGCATGGCCTCAACGCTGGTGATCCCTGCTTGCTCAAGGACAGCAACATTCGTCACATAGTCGGTCCAGTGTATATTTAGGATTGTGCGAAGACAGCGCTGATGAAAGCGCTCGAGGAGTCGTAGGTGTTGGCGATAGGTGACCCATGTTTCAGACCCATAGAGGAGAATGGACAGTATGATAGCTCTGTACACACTGATTTTGGTGCTTTGTCTCAGGTGCTTGTTGCTCCAGACTCTTTTGTGAAGCCTTCGAATGCACTATATGCCTTTGATAATCTGTGATCTATCTCTTTGTCAATCTTGGCGTCTGAAGAGATGATGCTTCCCAGGTAGGTGAACTGCTGAACGGACTTAAGCACAGATGTGCCTATGCTGACGTGAGGATGGTGGTGTTCTTCCTGTGGTGCGGGCTGGTAGAGGACTTCTGTTTTCTTCAGGCTGACTTCCAGTCCAAACAGCTCTGCAGCTGTTGCAAAGCAGGATGTGAGGCGCTGCAGGGCTGCTTCTGAATGGGCGACAAGGGCAGCATCGTCAGCAAAAAAGTAGCTCACGGACTAGATAGTTTAGAGTCTTAGTGCGAGCCCTCAGACGGCTTAAGTTGAACAAGCTACCATCAGTACGATAGCGTATATATATGCCGTCTTCTTCTTGTAGGTCTGCCATAGCCCTTTGGAGCATCATGCTGAAGAAGATTGTAAATAGGGTTGGTGCAAGAACACAACCTTGTTTCACTCCATTAGTTATGAGAAAGGGCTCCGAGAGAGCATCGCCATATCTGACTTGACCGTGCTGGCCCTCATGTAACAGGACAATCATTTTGAGGAACTTGGGGGACATCCTAGACGTTCCAGGATCTGCCACAGACCTTTCCTGCTCACAGTGTCGAAGGCTTTGGTGAGGTCGACAAATGTTACATAGAGTCCTTTGTTCTGCTCCCTACATTTCTCTTGCAGTTGTCTAAGGGCAAAAACCATATCTGCGGTGCTCCTATTTGCTCTGAAGCCGCATTGGCTTTCAGGGAGAAGTTCTTCTGCAATAGCCGGAACTAATCTGTTCAGGAGTATCCTTGCAAGGATTTTTCCAGCAATGGAGAGCAGTGTTATACCTCGATAGTTTGAGCAATCGGTTTTGTTCCCTTTTTCTTATACAGGGTGATGATAACTGCATCTCGGAGATCTGATGGCAGTTCACCTTTTTTCCCAGCAACTCACAAGGAGCTCGTGGAATTTAGCATGCAGTACATGACCTCCCTGTTTCCAAGCTTCAGGTGGGATTCCATCGATCCCGGCTGCCTTGCCATTTTCAACTGCTGTATGGCCTCAATGGTCTCTTCCAGAGTGGGAGCTGTGTCAGTTCATTTTTCATTGGTTGTTGTATCATGTGTTGGATAGCTGAACCTTGGACTACTCGGCTGGCATTAAAGAGACCCTGAAAATGTTCAGCCCATCGGTTCAGGATGGAGGTTTTATCAGTAATTAGTGTTTGACCATCTGTACTGTATAAGGGGCTTTGGACCTGGTAAGTAGGTCCAAACACTGCTTTGAGAGCTTCATAAAAACCTCTGTGATCACCGAGATCTGCACAGCGTTGTGTCTTTTCTGATAAATCAATCCACCACTTGTTCTGGATGTCTCTGAGTTTTGTTGGAGTTTACTACATGCGAGGCGAAGGCTGCTTTTCTTACATGGCAAGATGGCTGGGCGAGGAATGCCTGGTGAGTGGTTCTCTTCTTTGCCAACAGCTCCTGGATCTCTTGGTTGTTTTCATCAAACCAGTCTTGGTTTTTCTTAAGGGAGAATCCTAGGGATTCTTCAGCAGACTGCAGGATACTGTTTTTGATGTGTTGCCAGAGCGCTGTAGGAGAAGAATCTGTAGGGTGGACTTCAAGTTTTGCTTGCAGATTTACCTGGAAGTTGTCTCTCACAACAGCCTGTTGAAGACTGTTGACTTGGAGTCTCCTCTTTAAGATGCCACCCCTCTTAGGTTTGAGCTTAAGGTGTAGATTTAGTTTACATCTTACAAGGCGATGGTCTGTTTGACATTCTGCACTGGGCATCACTTTCGAGTATGACGGACATCACGAATGTTTCTCTGGCGCACTAAAACATAGTCAATGAGGTGCCACTGCTTGGATCGGGGATGCATCCAGGTGGTCTTCAAGCTATCTTTCTGCTGAAAGATGGTGTTTGTAATAGTCAGCTGCTGTTCTGCACAAAACTCTAGCAGAAGGCGCCCATTATCATTACAGTTTCCAACACCGTGCTTGCCTAATACACCTTTCAAGGCTTCAAAGTTTTTCCTACTCTGGCATTGAAATCACCAAGGATAATGATTTTATCTTCTGCAGGGACCTTTTGTATGAGGTGGCGTAGGTCTGAGTAGAATTTGTCTTTCTCCACAGGGTCAGCTTGCATAGTTGGGGCATATATACTGAAGAGAACAGCATGTGGGAGGCGTAAGGAGATAATGCGATCAGAGTGACCTGTCGGCAACGTCTCGAGTTTAGAGCGATGGAGTTTTTAATCATAAAGCCTACTCCTGAAAGATGTTTCTCAGTTTTGGGTTTGCCAGACCAGTAGAGAGTGTAGCCGGCACCGTGTTCTTTAAGGCTGCCTTCCTCATGGAGACGAACTTCACTAAGAGCAGCGATGTCAATGTTAAGCCGTGATAGTTCATGGGCTATTAGAGCAGAACGACGCTCAGGACGTCCACTATCTGCAGAATCTTGCATGGTTCTGATGTTCCAGCATGCAAGTGTCAGTCTATTTGCACCTTTGCAGGCAGGTGTTGGCCTTTGTTTCTTTGTCTTTGTTCGACCGCATCGGAAGATGCCCGTTGGCCGCGGCTAGCCAACCAGGTAGACGGGGATGAGCTTTCGTTAGGCCACCTTTTCTAGGCCCCTCTCCATACGGAGCAAGCAGTGCTCTCCTTTAAAAAGGCTGCTTGGTCGTTCAGGATGCTGCCGAACAAGACTGTCATCTCCCGGGTCAGTCTCGAGCGACCAAAGTCCTGAACCGCCTGCATGCAGGGTTGGGTCTGCGGCTTCCAGTGCATCTTTACACCTACCGTTTCGTCCCTCGCCTATCGCTACAGGGCTTTTTCGGAAGTTGGATGTGTCCTTCGAGCCTGTGCAATGGATTTTTCTGGTGGAGCGCAGCGTGCACAGAACTGGCCTCACCCTTTAAACCAAAGGTTCATCTGCCAGGGCCTAGCAAGCTTGGACGGTGGCAGCGAGGTCCTCAGGTCGTAGGTTTGGTTCGAGTTTCCTTCTCTTAGATGGTTGACCTTACAGGGTTAGACGAGCACCATCTGCCCGGGTTTGAAATCAGAGTTTTCCTTCTCTTAGGATGGTTGCCAAAAGGCTAGAGAGCCCATCCTGCCCTTTGACGCTCGAACTACTTCTACTGCCATGGAAAAACTTTGGCCCTCCACTTGTTTTGGACTTTAGCTCTAATAATAATAATAACTGATACCCCACTTTATCTCTCCAAAGAGGCTCAAAGAGGACTCAAAGAGGCTTGATATAAAATAATTAGTATACAATTTAAAATATACAAATATACAAACATGAAAACAGAATTAAACACAAACAGCACTAAAAATATCACAGTTAAAATCCATCAAAAACATATTCAAAGTTAAAAACCACAGCACCACCTAACTAGATCTTAAACATCTTAATCTTTAAAAGCTTGTCTGAATAAAAAGGTTTCAGCCTGCTCCTGGAAGGGGGCCATTCTGGCTTTCCTGGGCAGGGAGTTCCAAAGTTGTGGGGCAGCCCCCAAGATGGTCCACTCTCTCGTTCCTGCCAACCAAGCTTGAGATGGAGGTGGAACAATTCCTAACAGCTGGTAAGCTGTCTGGGATTTCTCAGAGTTGAAGCTCAAAACACTTTGAGGGCCAAAGTTTGCCCGCACCTGGTATAGATGCACCCTTAAGTATTATTTTTATTTCCTGTCTTATTTACTCTCGTTTAAGTACCCACACTTATCCATAGTCTCACCATCACCACTACCATACATATAGTGTGTGTGTGTGTGTGTGTGTGTGTGTGTGTGTGTGAGAGAGAGAGAGAGAGAGAGAGAGAGAGAGAGAGAACAAATTACCAGCCCAAAACCCTATTATATTGAATCTGGAGAGCTCTGGTTTTCACCCTTGTGTTCTTTATTGGGGTAATATCTGATTGAACTGTATTTCACTAGTTCAATATCTATTATTTGTAAATTAGTTAAGGTGTCTGTGCAAAGCATAGCTTCACTTAGCCCTGAGTTGAAAGAGGCTGTTAATCTTTAGAAAAGTTGTACCATGAACAAGACAGCCAGAAAATTATAGCTCAGCAATTTTCTGGCAGTGGAAGTCTGGCTGTTTTAATGGGCATGAAATTCATGGCCAGGCCAAACCTCTTGCTTGTCGCTGACTCAGTATGTTTAAAACCTTCCTTCACTAAACAAATGTCCAAGGATACCATTTCAGATACTGGGGAGCAAGATTCACAGGTAAGTTCAAAGATCCAGTGTTGGATATTTTCAGACATCCTGTGTATCAGAGAGAGTTTGGGGTGCTTGTTGTGCCTTTATTTTTCTATCTCATAATATATTACAACACTGTTATCAACACAGTTGCCCACAGAGCCAAATCATCTCTAAGCAAACAGAAAATGGACCTAATTACTATGCATAAGCTAGTAATTAGGCTCATTAAACAGTCATCATTCAGTGTATAAAATCAGTTAGCCGATCAGAATTATGAGTGTTCCCAAGGTATAATTTCTTTCAGGCTAAAAATATAATATGGAGACTTCAACCTTAACCTGTTGTTAAAAGCACCCATGATTGTGTCAAAGTTTTAAGAAGATACTTGCTAATTTTTAGGGTTAAACATTGAAAAATGAAGATAGATGAATCTAAGATGGGGGATGGGGATAACAAGAAAAGTCAAAAGACCTGGAAAATGTTCAGCATTAGGCA
>JARBWK010000231.1:0-44725 GCA_030556195.1 Anolis apletophallus | reverse complement strand
GTGAGTCAGGGGGAGAGAGAGAGGTTGGTCCAATGTCACCCAATGAACTTCAGAAGTAAGCGTAGACTTGAACCTAGGCCTCCTAAACCTTAGTCCAACTATGCTTCCACAACAATCTTGAGAAGTGAGTCAGGGGGAGAGAGAGAGGTTGGTCCAATGTCACCCAATGAACTTCAGAAGTAAGCTCCTAAACCTTGGTCTACCTATGCTTCCACAGCCAACTTGAGAAGAGAGTCAGGGGGAGAGAGAGAGGTTGGTCCAAAGTCACCCAATGAACTTCAGAAGTAGCGTGGACTTGAACCTAGGCCTCCTAAACCTTAGTCCAACTATGCTTCCACAACAATCTTGAGAAGTGAGTCAGGGGGAGAGAGAGAGGTTGGTCCAATGTCACCCAATGAACTTCAGAAGTAAGCGTAGACTTTATTTATTTATTTATTTCGGGATTTTACCCCGCTCTTCTCAACCCCCAAGGGGGGACTCAGAGCGGCTTACACTACGGCACAATTCGATGCCCACATAATCACAATATAAAACCCCAAAACCCTTCAACAATTAAAATACATTAAAAATACATTAAAATACAACTACATTAGCACCATACACATTCACTCTGGATTAAAACAATGTTCAGTCCATAAAAACATTGGCCACCCACTTCCATTAAAAACCAATCTAAAATGCTGCCTTGTGCTGGTGTACAAATGCCTGGTCCCACAGCCAGGATTTTACTTTTTTCCTGAAGGCCAGGAGGGATGTGGTGGATCGCACATCCATAGGAAGCGCATTCCACAGGCGGGCAGCCACCACCGAGAAGGCCCTATCCCTCGTCCCCACCAGCCTCATCTGAGAAGTAGGCGGGAGCGAGAGCAGGGCCTCTCCGGATGATCTTTGATTACGAGGTGGGACATAGCGGCTGATGCGTTCGGACAAGTAGGCTGGGCCAGAACCGTATAGAGCTTTAAAGGTCAAAACCAGCCCTTTGAATTGAGCCCGGAATTGGACCGGCAGCCAGTGGAGCTGACACAACAGGGGGGTGGTATGCTCCCTGTATGTAGCTCCCGTTAGCAATCTGGCTGCCGCCCGCTGGACTAATTGCAATTTCCGAACTGTCTTCAAAGGCAGCCCCACGTAGAGTGCGTTGCAGTAATCTATTCGGGATGTGACCAGAGCGTGGACGACCGTAGCCAGATCAGACTTCCCAAGGTACGGGCGCAGCTGGCGCACGAGTCTTAACTGTGCAAAAGCTCCCCCCGGCCACCGCTGAGACCTGGGGTTCCAGGCTCAGCGATGAATCAGGATCACTCCCAAGCTGCGAACCTGTCTTCAGGGGAGTGTAACCCCGATCAACACAGGCTGTAACCCTATGCCCTGTTCGGCCTTTCGACTGACCAGGAGGACCTCTGTCTTGTCTGGATTTAGTTTCAATTTGCTAGCCCTCATCCAGTCCGACACAGCGGCCAGGCACCGGTTCAAGGTCTGGACAGCCTCCTTGGTGACAGGTGGGAAGGAGTGACAGATCTGGACGTCATCTGCGTACAGATAACACCTTACTTCGAAACTCCGAATGATCTCTCCCAGCGGTTTCATGTAGATGTTGAATAACATCGGGGACAGAACTGAACCCTGAGGGACTCCACAGGACAACGGCTGTGGAGCCGAACAGGTGTCACCCAATGACACCTTCTGGGTACGACCTTCCAGGAAGGATTGGAGCCACTGCAGAGCAGTACCCCCAAGCCCCATGTCTGCAAGGCGACCCAGAAGGATACCGTGGTCAACGGTATCGAAAGCCGCTGAGAGGTCCAGCAGAACCAACAGGGACACACTCCCCCTGTCGAGCTCCCGGCGTAGATCATCTACCAAGGCGACCAAGGCTGTTTCAGTAATGTCCCGGCCTAAAGCCAGACTGTGCCGGATCAAGATAATCAGTGTCTACCAAGAACCCTGGAGTTGCGAAGCCACCACACGTTCCATGACTTTGCCCAAATAGGGGAGATTGGAAACTGGCCGATAGTTCACTAATTGAGTAGGGTCCAGTGATGGTTTTTCAACAGCGGTTTTATCACAGCTTGCTTTAAGCTGGCTGGAATTTTGCCCTCCTGTAAGGAGGCATTGACCACCACCTTCACCCACTCTGCCAAACCCCCTCTGGCTTCCTTGATCAGCCAGGATGGGCAGGGGTCTAGGATGCATGTAGTGGGCCTCGCCTCTCAAGGATCTTGTCCACATCCTCGAGCTGAACCAATTGAAACGAATCCATTAAAACCGGACAAGCAGATGCTCGTGTCACATCCTCAGAGACTGCCGTTAAAGTGGTATCGAAATCGGAACGGATCAGCGCCACTTTATCCGCGAAGGCCTTAGCAAATTCTTCACAGCGTACCTCCGAGCCGTCAGGGATCTCACACTGTGGCGGGTTTAAAAGACCCCTAACGACTCGGAACAGTTCCGCTGGGCGGTTCTTCGCCTCGACAGGGTCACTTACCGAGGAGGCGGGAAAATCCCCAAGAGCCGTCAGGAATCCATTCGGATCCATAAGTCTCCTGGGGCGGACCATTCTAATAGGTCCACCACCCCTGCGGAGGTGGAAAGGCACAGTGAGTCTAAACCTGATCAGGTGGTGGTCGGTCCATGGCAAAGGAATGATGGTCAGTTCCTCCACTCCGCCACCTTCATCCCATCCCTGGCAAAAAACCAGATCTAACGTGTGTCCTGCACTATGGGTGGGACCTGATATTAGCTGGGACAGGCCCATGGTTGCCATGGCGGCCATGAAGTCCTGAGCCACTCCTGATAGAGGGGTCTCGGCATGGACGTTGAAGTCTCCCAGCACAATGAGCCGTTGGGACTCCACGGCCAAGCCTGAACCACTCCGGATAGCTCAGGTAAGGAGACTGTAGTGCAGCGGGGTGGTCGGTACACTAGCAGAATCCCTATCCTGTCCCGATCACCAACCCTGAGGCCGACACATTCGAGCGTGGTTGATTGCTGGATGGGGCACCTGGTCAAGGGGCTGGACGCCTTATAGACCGCTGCGACTCCCCCTCCCCCCCCTCCCGGTCTCGCTTGGTGCTGTACGGAATAACCCGGTGGGCAGAGCTGAGAGAGATTAACCCCCCCAGCCTCGTCCAGCCAGGTCTCCGTTATACAAGCTTGGTCCAATGTCACCCAATGAACTTCAGAAGTAAGCGTAGACTTGAACCTAGGCCTCCTAAACCTTAGTCCAACTATGCTTCCACAACAATCTTGAGAAGTGAGTCAGGGGGAGAGAGAGTGGTTGGTCCAATGTCACCCAATGAACTTCAGAAGTAAGCTCCTAAACCTTGGTCTACCTATGCTTCCACAGCAATCTTGAGAAGTGAGTCAGGGGGAGAGAGAGAGGTTGGTCCAATGTCACCCAATGAACTTCAGAAGTAAGCTCCTAAACCTTGGTCTACCTATGCTTCCACAGCCATCTTGAGAAGTGAGTCAGGGGGAGAGAGAGAGGTTGGTCCAATGTCACCCAATGAACTTCAGAAGTAAGCGTAGACTTGAACCTAGGCCTCCTAAACCTTAGTCCAATTATGCTTCCACAACAATCTTGAGAAGTGAGTCAGGTGGAGAAAGAGTAGTTGGTCCAAAGTCACCCAATGAATTTCAGAAGTAAGCTCCTAAACCTTGGTCCAACTATGCTTCCACAACAATCTCGTGAAGTGAGTCAGGTGGAGAGAGAGTGGTTGGTCCAAAGTCACCCAAATGAACTTCAGAAGTAAGCTCCTAACCCTTGGTTCAACAATGCTTCCACAACAATCTCGTGAAGTGAGTCAGGTGGAGAGAGAGTGGTTGGTCCAAAGTCACACAATGAACTTCAGAAGTAAGTAGAGACTTGAACCTAGGTCTCCTAAACCAGTGTTTCCCAACCAGTGTGTCGGGGCACACTAGTGTGCCGTGAGCGATCATCAGGTGTGCCTTGAGAAATTAGAACCTCCAGGAGGGGAGGGGGGAGAGTCTAGTGTGTTGAAGTATAAAAACCCTAAGAAACCTACCTCGATAAAGGCACAAAATTACGAACACCCCCCTTCCCACCCGTTGTCTACTTGCTCTCTCCCTCTCCATGCATTGGGAAGGCCCGCCTCCCTTTCCCCAAGTAGAGACCTCCTCTTGCCTCCCCCCCCCCCCCCGGCCTCATGCTGGATGGTTCAGTCCAGCCCCGGCCCCTCCCCTCCTCCTCCCCCTCCTCCCCAGTGCGCGCGAAACCGCTCTTGGCCTCCCTCCGGCTCCCTGCCCACCACCGCCGCCTTCCTGCCTGCCTGCCTGCTTTGCCAGCCCTGAGATGCCCACCTGGGCCGCCCCACTGACCCCCGAGGAGCTGCGCAGGTGGTGAGGCTCCTGCTCCCCATGACTCCAATTCAAGCCTGGCGGGGAGGGAGGGGGCAACTTAAGTGAGAGGGAGACTGCTGGTCTTTCGAGGGCCCCCCTCCAGAAACTGTAACTCCCAAATGTCAAGTTTAGTTCAATTCCATTGTTTCAAGAGTTCAGGATGCTCTTTGTTTGTGTGTTAACTATAAATCCCAGAAACTGTAACTCCCAAATGTCAAGGTCTATTTTCCCCAAACTCCATCTGTGTTCACATTTGGGCATATTGAGTATTCATGCCAAGTTTGGTCCTGATCCAACATTGTTTGAGTCCACAGTGCTCTCTGGATATAGGTGAACTACAACTCCAAAACCCAAGCCCACCAAACTCTTATAGTATTTTCTCTTGTTTATGGGAGTTCTGTGTGGGAAGTTTGGTTCCATTCCATCGTTGGTGGAGTTCAGAATGCTCTTTGATTGCGGGTGAACTATAACTCCCAAATGACAAAATCAATTTTTTGACTGATAGTCCCTCCTTGGGTTAGTATTAGTATGTTTTGTGGCCAAATTTGGCAGCAATTTGTCCAGTGGTTTTTGAGTGTCTTTCTGCCATTCCTGCCAGATTATCTATGTTGTGTTCATCGAAAGAGGCCCAGGTTTCACACTGAGTGTATAAATACATTTAAAAACATATTAACTATATGTATGACTGTGTTAGAGTGTCATTTTGTGTCATTTCGGTTGGTGGTGTGCCCCAGGATTTTGGAAATGTAAAAAGTGTGCCTGCGGCTCAAAAAAGTTTGGCAAACACTGTGTTATAGAACTCCAATATGCTGATGATAACATAGTTTAAGGGGACCTTAAAGTGGCGAGCCTCCTTCCAACATTGTGATTTTAGATAGAAGACAAACAACAACATAACATAACGTTGTTTGAGTCCACAGTGCTCTCTGGGTGTAGGTGAACGGCAACTTCCAAACTCAAGGTCAATGCCCACCAAACCCACCCAGTATTTTCTGTTGGTCATGGGAGCTATTGAGCAAGACCTTCGTGTGTGTCTTTCTGCCATCCCTGCCAGGATATTTATTTATTTATTCATTAGATTTATTAGTCGCCACTCCCAGTGGCTCAGGGCGACCTCACAATAAAAACACATCAGCCACACAATATCTATGTTGTGTTCATCGAAACAGGCCCAGGTTTCACACTGAGTGTATAAATACATTTAAAACATATTAACTATATGTATTACTGCAGGGCTGTCCAACTTCTACGGGCCCAAGGGCCGGAATTCCGGTCACTGATCACCTGGGGGGCCGAAGGGTCTGGCTCCGCCCCTGGCTCCGCCCCCTCCCTGGCTCCGCCCCTCCCCCGGCTCCAATTTACTTACAATTGACCTTGAGTTGTGGAGTTGTAGTTCACCTCCATCCAGAGAGCACTGTGGACTCAATTAATGATGGATCTGGACCAAACTTGGCATGAACACTCAATATACCCAAATGGGAACACTGGTGGATTGGGGGGAATGTTTCCTAATACCTTTGAGTTATTTGAGTCCACACTCAAATTGGGACACACCAAAAAAAAAACCAAACACCTCAATGCCGTTGCAGGGCTTGATGGGGCCTCCTTTCCCAGAGGCGGCTGGAGGAGGCCCAAAGAGCTCCCTCCCTCCCTCCCTGAAGGGAAAACAAGCCACGGGGGCAGGCGCAAAGGAAGCCACGTTGCGCACTGCACGCGGAGGAAGGCAGCACAACAAGGGGGAGGGGGCGCGGAGGAGGGGAAGAAAGCGTCGCCAAGGAAACCACCGCTGAGGGACCCCTCCCCCCCTCACCCAACGACCCACTGTTTTTAGATTGATTGATTCGAGCCAGGCCCTTCCTTACCCATACTGCGGGAGCCCCGCCACAGGGCCGAAGCGACAACGCTGCCGCCGTCCCCGAAGAGCCCCGCTGGAGCCGAGGCCAAGCTCAGGCCGGGCGCGGCGGCTCTCCCATCCGCGGGGCGGGAAGCGAGGGCCCTCCACAGGAAGAGGACGGAGCCAGGAGGGGCTTTCCCTGCCTCACTCCCCTCCTCCCTCCCTCTGAGGGAATGGGGGCTGGCCTGGAAGCAGCCGCAAGGGAGGAGGGACCCGAGATCCCGCGGGACCCGAGATTTCAGCAGCTATCGCGAGACTACGCAGCCACAGACGGGATTTCGACCTCCCTCGAAATCCCGTCTGTGGCTGGCGTAGTCTTGCGATGCTTGCCTAAACCCGGAAGTAGGTGTTTTTTTTTTTTTTTAATTTTTTATTTTTAATTTGTATTTTATTAAAACAAGTTAGGGGGCCGGAGGGAAGGGGGCCGTGTACGGCCCCAGGGCCGCCTGTTGGACAGCCCTGTATTACTGTGTTAGAGTGTCCTTTTGTGTCATTTTGGTTGGTGGCGTGCCCCAGGATTTTGTCAATGTAAAAAATGTGCCGCGGCTCGAAAAAGGTTGAAAAACACTATCTGAAGGAGAACCTACCTCATCACTGCAAAGTGCTCCTTGAGGTCGACGGCTTTGTTTTGCAGTCTCTTCCTGGACTATTTACACTGCCGGGGATTCGCAGTCCTGCAAGTTCAGCACTCTTTGCCTGAATGTTGAACTCTGATCTTTATCTCATCCTTTCCACTAGGTCGGAAGAAAAGTAAAACGCAACCGATCCCACTCCAAGCTGTTTCCCTTCTACCTTCTGTTTCTCAAAAAGGGGAGACTGAACGGTTCAGTCTGGCACACCTTAGGCCTGGGTGCCGAATTCGAAAGTATTTCAAGGACGGTGAAGTAAGCAACCGATAAATATTTGTCTTGGAAAGGAAAGGAAAGCCGGGCCAAAAAAAGCAGGGGGTTGTTCACGGAAATGTGGGATTACGTTCTGTAGAAAGCGAGTGTGGCAATATTGGTTTGCTTTCGACAGCTGGGTCTTCCCCGCTCTTGTGCAATGTGAGTAAATAGATCGAGAAGCCAGGCTTCCATTCTGAAGTCAGGAGGACGAATGGAGGAGAAAGAGAAAAGGTTTTTACACTTGGTCAGGAGACGTGTACCAGCGTCGTTTGACTCTAGTGCAGTGTTTCCCAACCTTTTTTGAGCCGCGGCGCACTTTTTACATTTGCAAAATCCTGGGGCACACCACCAACCAAGATGACACGAAATGACACTCTAACACAGTAATACATATAGTTAATATGTTTTTCAATGTATTTATACACTCAGTGTGAAACCTGGGCCTGTTTCGATGAACACAACATAGATATCCTGGCAGGAATGGCAGAAAGACACACAAAATGACACTCTAACACAGTGATACATATAGTTAATATGTTTTTCAATGTATTTATACACTCAGTGTGAAACCTGGGCCTGTTTCGATGAACACAACATAGATATCCTGGCAGGAATGGCAGAAAGACACAAACGTCCCACACAGAACTCCCATAACCAAGAGAAAATACTATAAGAGTTTGGTGGGCATTGACCTTGAGTTTTGGAGTTGTAGTTCACCTATATCCAGAGAGCACTGTGGACTCAAACAATGTTGGATCGGGACCACACTTGGCATGAATATTCAATAGGCCCAAATAAGAACGCAGATCGAGTTCAGGGGAAATAGACCTTGACATTTGGAAGTTGTAGTTGCTGGGATTTATAGTTCCCCTACAATCAAAAGCATTCTGAACCCCACCAATGATAGAACTGGGCCAAACTTCCCACACAGAACCCCCAGTACGCAAGAGGAGGTCTCTACATGGAGAGGGAGAGACCAAGTAGACAGCAGGTGGGAAGGGGGGTGTTTGTAATTTTGTGCCTTTATCGAGGTAGGTTTCTTAGGGTTTTTATACTTCAACACACTAGACTGTTCCCGTCCCCCCCGGCTTCCTGGAGGTTCCAATTTCCCACGGCACACTGGTTGAGAAACACTGCTCTAGAGCACGATGGAATTGAGCCAAATTGAGCCAAAGGACATTCAAGTGCCACCTCGGAGTTGGTTGAGGTAGGCAGGATTTCCCTGGGTACTGGTTGTGGGGGGTCGGGAGCAGGTCAGGGTTTTGCCCTCCCTTCTGCTCGAGATCCCCGTGTACAACTGGTGGGCCACTGTGTGATACAGAATGCTGGACTAGATGGGCTGAGGTCCGATTCAGCATGGCTTTTCTTATGTTCTTATGTTCTTATGAGCACACGGAAATCCCATGACCAAACTGGAAATACTGGAAGGGTTTGGTGGGCATTGACCATGAGTTTTGAAGTTGTAGTTCACCTACATCCAGAGAGCACGGTGGACTCAAAGAGTGATAGATGAGACCAAACTTGACACGAATACTCAATATGCCCAAATGTGGTGGAGTTTGGGGAAAATAGACCTTGACATTTGGGAGTTGCAGTTGCTGGGATTTATAGTTCACCTACAAGCAGCAGCTGCAGAGCTGTTTGGGCTGGAAGTCAGCCTGAAGAAAACGGAAGTCCTCTACCAGCCCGCACCACAGGAAGAACACCATCCCCACGTCAGCAATAGTGTTACTCCTTGTAACAAGTTCAAAATCACAGAAGAGTTGGAAGAGACCTCAAGGACCTTCCAGTGCAGCCCCTTTCTTCCAGGAACACAACCAAAGCCCTCCTGACAGATGCCCACCCAGCCTAAGCTTAGAACCTCCATATTTCACTGGCACACAGCTCTTACTAACATAAGACCCACAATACTAATAAAGAGAAGCCCAATGAATGTGAGTTAATCTCAGACAATAATCGAACAGGTATAAGTAAAGGGTGTGTGCATGTGTGTCACATTTAGCCTGTTATTGTTGTTGTTGTTGTCACCCATTCAGAAGCAGCCCTGCAGCGCCTAACATCCTGCTTTGCAGCAGCTGCTGTTTGGGCTGGAAGTCAGCCTGAAGAAAACGGAAGTCCTCTACCAGCCCGCACCACAGGAAGAACACCATCCCCACGTCAGCAATAGTGTTACTCCTTGTAACAAGTTCAAAATCACAGAAGAGTTGGAAGAGACCTCAAGGACCTTCCAGTGCAGCCCCTTTCTTCCAGGAACACAGCCAAAGCCCTCCTGACAGATGCCCACCCAGCCTAAGCTTAGAACCTCCATATTTCACTGGCACACAGCTCTTACTAACATAAGAACAACAATACTAATAAAGAGAAGCCCAATGAATGTGAGTTAATCTCAGACAATAATCGAACAGGTATAAGTAAAGGGTGTGTGCATGTGTGTCACATTTAGCCTGTTATTGTTGTTGTTGTTGTCACCCATTCAGAAGCAGCCCTGCAGCGCCTAACATCCTGCTTTGCAGCAGCTGCTGTTTGGGCTGGAAGTCAGCCTGAAGAAAACGGAAGTCCTCTACCAGCCTGCACCACAGGAAGAATACCACCATCCCCACATCAGCATAGGCAAATCTGTGCTTAAGTCCGTTCAGCAGTTCGCCTACCTGGGAAGCATCATTTCTCCAGATGCCAAGATTGACAAAGAGATAGATCACAGATTAGCAAAGGCATAGAATGCATTTGGAAGGCTTCACAAAAGAGTCTGGAGCAACAAGCACCTGAGGCAAAGCACCAAAATCAGTGTGTACAGAGCTATCGTACTGTCTATTCTCCTCTATGGGTCTGAAACATGGGTCACCTATCGCCAACACCTACGACTCCTCGAACGCTTTCATCAGCGCTGTCTTTGCACAATCCTAAATATACATCGGACTGACTATGTGACGAATGTTGCTGTCCTTGAGCAAGCAGGGATCACCAGCGTTGAGGCCATGCTATTGAGAACACAGCTGCGCTGGGCAGGGCACGAGGTCTCTAGGATGGAGGACCACCGCCTCCCAAAGATACTACTCTATGGTGAACTCGCCATGGGTCAGCGCAAGAGAGGCGCTCCCAAAAAGAGATATAAGGACTCCCTGAAACAACATCTCAGGCTCGGCCAGATTGATCACCAACAATGGTCCACCCTGGCCTCACATCGGGAGGCATGGAGGCGCACTATCCACAATGCTGTGGCCTCTGTCGAGAAGACACACCGAACGGGTCTGGAAGAGAAACGACAATGCAGAAAGAACCACAACTTGGAAACGACATCACCCAAGGAGACTTTCTGCTGTGTTTCCGGTTGCAGACTTGCCTATCTCAGATTGGCCTTTTTAGTCATCAACGCGCTTGTAAAGAGAGTGGGATGAGTCCTTCCTAAGAATCTTCGTTCGCGAAGTAATGCCGAGAGAGAGACAATCAAAGAGAGTTCTGAACTCCACCAACAATGGAATTGAACTAAACTTGGCTTACAAAACTCCCACGACCAAGAGAAAATACTGGAAGGGTTTGTTGTGCATTGACCTTGAGTTTTGGAGTTGTAGTTCCACCTACATCCAGAGAGCACTATGGACTCAAACAATGATGGATCTGGACCAAACTTGGATACTCAATATGCCCAAATGTGAACAGTGGTGGAGTTTGGGGGGGAAAGACCTTGACATTTGGGAGTTGTAGTTGCTGGGATTTATCGTTCACCTACAATCAAAGAGCATTCTGAACTCTTGCAAGAATGGAATTGGTAGCGAACAGAAATTTTGGGGATCTTGCCCTGAAGGCAAACCAGTTAGATCCATCAAAAGAGGGTCTAAAATGGCGTGGTGAGAAAGGAAGCCAGCCAATCCCCTTTCCCTTAAATTTCCCAATAAAAAAAACTCACCAGGTTGAAGAAAAGCCACTGAGTTTTTTATTCATCCAGCTGGAAATGAGGTACTAACCGCGATCCTTCGGCCATGCTAGTACAAAGCATACATGTAATACATACGTTTTTATACCTTTTCCCAAACAGAACAGTTTTCAAACTGCCCGCTTGCCTCAATTGGCTGTGGGTCTAAGCCAATTGGGAGGAAAGGGGGGATGGATGGAATAATGAGTCAGGGTTTTGAAGATTAAGATGTGTTAATGAAGTTTCATTGATAAGGAGGAAATCCTAAATCTGGTGATGTTTGGCTATCTTTGTGTGGTGATGAAAAATTAATGACATTTCCTGGCAGTAGCATGCACTTCTGATGGTTTTTCTTTGTTTAGTAAATGTGTGAGAGATTGTGGGATTTTCCATGTGAGGCTAAACAGACAGGGCTCTTCCTGGGTCACAGAGGAATCCCTGATCAATTAATAGATGTGTTAATGAAGTTTTGAGATTATAGCATGTCTGATTGGCAAGGGAAGACCCCTTGCAGTCCTGCAATCTTACCACCTATTGTTTGGGTCCTTGGAATACATGGTTTTCAAGGTTTTGGGTCATGGGTCTGGCCGTCTCTCATTTCCTAAGTGGCGTGTTCTATTTGTAGGATCTTTCTTAAGTAAATATGTGTAGCAATTTGGCTATGTCCTGGGTTTGAGTCTTGTGAAACGACCCTCCATGTTATACAAAGGATGTGGCCAGGTGGCTTTTCCTGTCTTTTGAAATAACCATTAATAAAAACTATGTCTCTCAAATCACTCAGGACTTGCCCCTGTTGGCCTGTCCGCATGCAACTCCGTACACAAAGAGTCCATGGCTTCAGGTCAAATGAGGCAAGGAAACAAAGAGGTAGAAATGGCTGAAGGTCTTTTGATGCCAAATCCCAGCCTTTTGTGCTAGAGATGCCAGACCACATATGCAGGAACTTTGGAACTCCCTGCTGCAGGTCAATGAAACAGGGGCTCGACTTCAGAATTGGGCCAAACTTCCCACACAGAACCCCTACACTGGTACGAGACTCCCTCCAGCCTCACACGCTCTCCCTTGCCCCGCACATGCGCTCCACACTGCCAAGTGCTGAGCACGCCTGCTCTCTCCTCCCCACGTGGAGTCTCAGAAACAGCCCTCCCATTGGCTGAGAGGCCGTCCAATCAAAGCGGCTTTAAGTGGGAGGATTCACCATCTATTTCTAAAAAGGAAGAGGACAGGCGGAGAGATCTTCATCCTTCTCTGCCAAAGGCGCTCCAAATGCCATCAGAAATATATGTTTTCTGATGGTCTTTGGCGACCTTTCTGACACCCCCTCATGACCCCCAAGAGGTCCCAACCCTCAGATTGAGAAACGCTGTCCTAAATAAAGTGTTAGGGGTTTTCCCTTGGTAGGGTCCCTACCCGGTGAGCCGACATCCTGCCTTATTTGCCGAGAGAGAATTTCTCATTACTCGGACATCATCTTCCGCTCCTTTGCACTCGGGAGGTCTGATGGAGGAGGAATTCCATCCCTCGCTCGCAAGATGGATTGGATCCGGGCGTCCTGTAATTACTCTGCCATCCGATCACAGCCAGCCCTTGTTATCTGCGGAGGTGTCTTGTCGCCGGCAAATCCCTCGCTGTCTTGCCAACTGTTCAATTCCAAAACATCAAATTGAGGCCTTTTTTTTAAAAAAAAAAAAAAGCAAAGATCCCAGGGGGAAAAACCACCTTAAGATGAAGGAAGTGAAGAACACTTTGGGAGAATATTCTCATAAAAGCGGCAGGTTGATCAATGTCCAGCTTTACTTGCACAATGGTGTTGCCGAACAATTTAGGACAGCCTGGCTCTTAGGGGGCAGAGGCCCAGAAGTACCCCTAAAGCGAGGATTTCAGCAAAAACTGTTGGGAATCCAGAGCTGTTAGGCTCAAAAATAGCCTTCCTTGGAGGCGATTCCACAAAATAGAGCAGAGTGCAGAATGCAGTATTCATATGCAACAGAAACTTACATGTAGTGAGCTAGGATGGAGTCCCATTTAAGAGGATTGAACAGGATTGCAGATCCACAAGGTTATAGGATCAAAACAAAATGTATTTATTGTTAATAGAGAAACCCAATCGGGATAGGAAAGGTTACTTGGAGCTAACTAGCTTTCTAAGCTATCCACTAAGGCAGGGCTGTCCAACTGGCGGCTCTGGGGCCGGATCCGGCCCCCCAACCTGTTGGGTACGGCCCCAGCTATGCCCCCAGCCGCCATTTTTAAATTTTTTTAAAAAATCTATTTTTTAAAAAAAAAATGGCGGCCGGGGGGGAGGGGGAGGCGGGGCAGGGAGGAGGAAGAGAGCTGCACCGCCCCCTCCGTCCCTCTCTCCGCGCCGTCGATTGCATCGGCGCCGGTGAGAGAGGGACAAGGGTGGTACAAGAAGGAGGAAGAGGGCTAGCTCCTCCTCCCTGCACCGCCCTCTTCTTCCCTCTCTCTCGCGGCGCCGATGCCTTGCAAGGGAGGGGGTCCCCGGCGGCACCCCTCCCTTGCAAAGCATCGCAGCAGCGGCTGAAGCCAGCGCCGGTTTCTGCGGCTGCCAGGATGCTTTGCAAGGGAGGGAGTCCCGGGCGGCACCCCCTCCCTTGCAAAGCATCGCAGCAGCCCCTCGAAGCCAGCGCCGGCTTCTGCTGCCGGGATGCTTTGCAAGGGAGGGGGGTCCCCGGCGGCACCCCCCTCCCTTCCAAGGCATCCTGGCAGCAGCTGAAGCCGGCGAAACCGCCAGCTTCATCTCTGGCTAGGATGCCTTGGAAGGGAGGGGGTGCCGCGTGGCTCCTCCCTCTCCCCCAAAGCTTCCCGGCAGCCGGGGGTGGGGCCGGGGGCGTGGCCAGGGCCAGGGGCGGGGCCAGGGGTGGGGCCGGGCGCCCCCCCAGGTCATCAGTGACCTGGAATCCGGCCCTTGGCCGGTTAGAAGTTGGACAGCACTGCACTATGAAGCAGGAGAGGAAAAGACCCCTCCTGAGGTAGTTCGGCGGGCGCAGTAACACAGGAGACGGACAACAGAGTTACCTCAAGAAAGCAGTTTACTGATTCCACAGCTGTGGAGGCCTCACTCAGGCACAACGTGGCACCTTATGAGCAAGACCCTGATCACTTAAAATTACACATATTTATACACACAGGGTTCGGCTTAAGGCCGCCCATGATCTTACTTATTGGTTGAAACCGATGATGCAGTTGTAATTCCATCCAATCAGCATTCAACACATCCCTTATATGGGCAACAGCTTGTTAGCTGACTCGGGCATGCCTGGGCCTGTCCTGAAATTCCTTATCTGGGCAACAGCTTGTTTAGCTGACTCGGGCATGCCTAGGCCTGTCCTGAATTCATTCTCTCTCATTCCCAACTCTTTTTCTTGAAAATATGTAGCAAAGCAATATTTACAAAAGCAAAAATGCAAAATTATGGCTTTCTCCAATCTGGCTTCTTGATTAGGTTTATGTATTCACCACCTCCAACTTGGCAACATCTCATCATCAGTGGAAAACAGCAAAACATTATTCCTACAAGGCACAGTATCAACAAGCCAATTACAAATACTGATTTCAGCCACCCAAAATTTGGTAACCAGCCGGTGAGCCAGTCCCACCAGTCACTCCCGGTGTGATAGGTGGCCTGTACTTCTTTGGCTACTTCTTGTATCTTTTCAATATGTAACTCTATATCTCCACTCTTGTTGATGTAGTGACAACACGTTGTATTTAACCACACACAAAGCCCCCCCTCCTTAGTTAACAAATAATCCAGGGCTAACTGATGTTGTAACATTGTTCGTGCTAATGATTCAGTTTCTACCTGTAGTGCCCTTAAACCCAGCACTGTTTCATTTGCCAATTTTTCTAATTCATAGGACAAAATGCGAATTTGTTTTACATTGTTTGCCACCCCAAGTCCTGGCAACAAAATCCCTGCAAATCTTTCCCCTTCAGACAGGTACGTATTATCTGGGTCATAGCCATAGGTGGCTATCTGGTCCACCGACCTTCTATGCCTGTGGACATGATTGTGGAGATTAGTCACTTTGGTGCTTCTGGGATAGGCTATCAGTCCCCCCATCCCTACTGTACCTATGGTGCACGTCCCATGCCACGCTGGGGGTAACAATCTTCCGGCCCATTTCCCACACACCCAAAGCAGCCCTCGGGGTAACCCACCTATGTGTGCTCCTACATGTAGAGCTGCTTGGTCTTGGACCAGTTGTATTACCATGTTCCCCTTCTTATTACCATACAGCACCCACCAACACTGTGTTCCTAGCGTGGAGTCCTCCTGAGACGTATTGGTCCATTCCTCCCCACCATGATGCATGAGGACTGGTTTTGTTCCCTTAATCTAAGGGTCTGATTACAGTTGGGATAATGCCCTAAACTTAATCTTCGCAGGGGGCGGTCGTCGGTGATATCATACAGCTCACTCTGGTTAGCCCTTTGGAAGCACAAGGGGGCGCGCAATCCCCCCTCCCGGTGGGTTATTAAGTACTGTGCCCTATCCTTATTCCTTCCCGTGTAATTGTTAGATCCCTTTGTTCTATTCAGGCCTTGTAGAGTGAGAGTTGCCGTAGGAATTATGGGCCACCCCTGTGCATGGTGAGAGGGTCCATGTGAGCATATCCAACAGTCTGTAACATTTATTTCTTGGGCCAAATTTGTAATCAGTTGATGGAACAAGTTGTTTTCCCATCCTGCCTGTGTTGGGGTTGCTATACCTAGCAGGGTAATAGTCATTATTACCAGTGTGGGGGGTATCTTTCTGGGACCTGGGTTGTGTGCTCTCCCCATTAAGATATCTAGAAACCATCTTAAAGATAGTGCTTTAGCAGGCCTTCGGCGAGGTGGGCCATCCAGCAACCGTGTTGACTGCAGGTCATTTGTTCCCGCAGGGATCAGCTTCATGGCCTTGTTGACCCTTTTTCAGGGGGTTGCTTGGAGATTCTCACCTTAAGGGGCTGGTCCGGATTGGTGAACACTTCCCACGATCTGGAAACTGGTGCCTTTTTCAGCCTGGTATAATGGATCCACGGTTTAACCTCCTTCACTTTTACCGCCGTTGGTGTGGACAGCAGTACGGTGTATGGTCCTCTCCACTTGGGGCCCAGCGGATCGATCTTCCACTCCTTCACGAGCACCTCATCTCCTGATGAGAAACAATGCAATGGAGTGGTAGGAAATGGCGGATTCAAGTCTGCGGTGTACTGATTTATTTGTTCTAGTTGTTTCCCCAACAATTGTACTTGCTCTAGGGTTTGTTGATTCCCTATAACATGACTATCTGTGGACAATCCTGTGATCACTTTCAAATTTAGCGGTGGCCTCCCATACAGTCTCTCAAAGGGGGACAGTCCCGTTCTCTTCTGTGGAGTGCATCTAATTTTTAGCAATGCTAATGGTAAGGCCATTGTCCATTTTATCCCTGTTTCTTGTGTGAGCTTGGCTAGGGAATTCTTTAATGTCCGGTTCATTCTTTCCACTTTTCCTGATGATTGTGGCCTATATGCACAATGCAATTTCCAACTGATGTTTAACATCTTGCTAAGATCTCGGACTATCTGGTGTACGAATGCTGGGCCGTTGTCCGAGCCTATCTCTAGTGGTATTCCAAATCTGGGGATTATGTCCTTTAATAATGCCCTCACCACTTCCATGGCCTTTTCAGTCTTCGTGGGGTATGCCTCCACCCATCCTGTGTGAGTATCCACAAACACTAATAGGTATTTTATTCCTCCATGTGGGGGCATTTCAGTAAAGTCCACCACCAAGGCCTCAAAAGGCGTTGATCCCTCGTGCTGAATTCCAGGGGGTTTTAATAGTCCTTCTCGGGGGTTGTTCTTGGCACATGTCCAGCATCTTCTGGATGCTGCTGAAGTTAATCCATGTAGGCCATCTATGTACATCTGCCTTTCCAACAGGGCTGCCAAAGCTGATTTTCCTAAATGTGTCTCTTGATGTGCATGTTGGACTATGTGCCACGCAGTGTCCTTAGGGACAAAGACGCGGTTATCGGGCATCACAATTACCTGTCCTTCCCACTTCCCTCCTTCCTCCAAGGCCCACTTTTCTTCTCTAGTACTATAATGACACTTCTCTGTGGGGCCCAAGAGGTTGGCCATCACCTTGACCTGTGCAGGTCCCTTGGCTGCCTCTCTAGCGGCCAGATCTGCCTGCCTATTCCCTTGGGCTACTGGATCCTCCCCCGTTGGTGACCCTTGCAGTGTAAAACTGCCACTTTCTTAGGTTTCCACACCGCATCCAAGAGTTCCACTATTTCACCAGCATTTTTAACCCCTTTTCCAGCCGAGGTCAAAAACCCTCGTTCCTTGTACAGTGCTCCATGAGCATGTAATGTCGTGAACGCATACTTCGAGTCCGTGTACACATTAACCCTTTTTCCTTCTGCCAATTGGAGCGCCCGGGTCAGGGCCACTAGCTCTGCCTTCTGCGCGGAGGTTCCCGGAGACAGAGACCCTGCTTCCAGAGTCTCCCCTTCCCCCGTCACCACCGCATATCCGGCATGCCGGGTCCCATCTTCCACGAAGCTACTCCCATCCGTGAACAGGGTTAAGTCTACCGACTGTAAAGGTACGTCCTTTAAGTCCGGCCTACTGGAAAAGATCTCATCCATCACCTGACTGCACTGGTGCTCTAGTGAATCTCCCGGGGCGGGCAGCAAAGTTGCTGGGTTTAATGTTGCGCATGTCTCTAAGGTCACCGCAGGGTTGTCACACAGTATCCCCTCATACTTTGTCAGTCTCTCATTCGTAAGCCAGCGATGCCCTCTGGTGTCTAGGAGCGCCTTTACATGATGTGGTACCCTAACTGTCAGTGGCTGTCCTAGGGTCAATTTGCTTGCTTCCTTTATTAGTTCTACTGCCGCCGCCACTGCCTTGAGGCAGGGTGGCATTCCTTGAGCCACTGTGTCTAACTGTTTGGACAAATATGCTACTGGTCTGTGCCATGTGCCTACATGCTGTGTCAAAACTCCCACCGCTGTTCCTTCTCGCTCGGAGGCGAATAGGAAGAACGGTTTCTCCAAGTCTGGCAGGCCCAATGCTGGAGAAGACATCAGGGCTTGCTTCAAGGCCTGGAACGACTTTTCACATTCTCCAGTCCACTCAAAGGAGTCCATCCTGTTCCCTCTGGTTGCTTGATATAAAGGCTTCGCTAACACTGCATAATTAGGAATCCACTGTCGGCAATAACCTGTTGACCCCAAGAACTCTCTGGTTTGTTTTCTAGTGGCTGGGGTTGGTATGGCACAAATCACCTCTTTCCTTTCTACCTCCAATGTCTTTTTCCTTCTGACAGTCCGAAGCCCAAATATTTAACTTTTTCTTGGCAAAGCTGAGCCTTTTTCTTAGAAACCTTGTATCCCTTTTCTTCTAGGAGCTTAAGCAATGCCATTGTGTGGTGTGTGCACTCCTCCTTAGTGTTGCAGGCGACCAGAAGGTCATCTACATACTGCAACCATGTTCCCTCCTCTTTTGGAATGTCATAGTCTGATAAATCTTTGGCCAGAGCCTGACCAAAGATGGTGGGGCTGTTCTGAAACCCCTGGGGTAAACGTGTCCAAGTGTACTGGGTTCTTTGTCCAGCCTGCTGTGTTTCCCACTGGAATGCAAATATGGGCTGTGATGCTGGTGCCAATCGGATGCAGAAGAAAGCATCCTTCAAATCCAGTACGGAATACCATCGGGCCGTGGCCGGAATAAGGCTCAACATAATATATGGATTTGGCACCACTGGCGTTAGAAACTCTGTGGCCGAATTTACTGCCCTCAGATCCTGAACAGGTCTATAATCTGTCCCGTCTCCTCCTGGTTTCTTTACCGGAAGGAGCGGGGTGTTCCATGGTGAACTGCAGGGTACGATGATGCCGTGTTGTATCAGTCTATCGAGGTGTTTCTGGATCCCTGCAGCAGCCTCTCTGCTAACGGGGTACTGGGGCCTTTTTACTGGTGCATGTCCCTTCTTGACCTGCACTATTACTGGCGGTATGTTAATTGCTAACCCTGGAGGATTATCTTCTGCCCAGACCAACGGGGTTTTGTCCCAAGGCCATAAGGCTGGGTCCCTTTTACTTCCTTAACCTGGAACAGCCTCCATTCTTCCTCCATAGGAACGGTTAGCTCTAGTCCTTTCTCAAGGAAGGCTATTCTAGCCCTTACTTTTGCCAGTACGTCCCTTCCCAGTAGTGGTACTGGGCAATCGGGCACATATAACAATTGATGGGATACTTCACGCCCTGCCAAATTGCAAGTCCGTTCCTTAAGATATGGGCATTTTTGAGGTTTCCCAGACACTCCCACTATCTTGGTGCTTTTGTTGCTTAATGGCGCTACTTGAGTGTTGACAACGGATTTTTCTGCTCCAGTGTCAACTAAAAATTCTACTGGCTGGTCCCCTACTTTCATTGTCACCAATGGCTCCCCGGGGTCCAGCAAAAGGAAAGCCTGGCTCCATCATTCAATATCTTCCTCTTCTTCCTCATCCTCCAGGGCGGCTGCCATTATCGCTCCCTGTGCTTTCTCTGTGTATGGCCGATAAGATCCTCTGCCTCCTCTTCCTCTTCCTCTGTTTCCACCTCTCCACCCTTCATTCCAACCTTGCTTCTGTCCATCTCCTCCTTCCATCTTCTCTGTACATTCTCCTTTCCAGTGCCCGAACTTTTTACACTTGGCACACTGGTTCCACCCCAGCCGGTCTCCTCCTCCTCTTCCTCTTCCTCTGGTCCTCATTCCCCCTTCCTCTCTGCCTCTCATCCATCATGTTCAGCAATGCCCTGTACCCCTCTTTCTTCTTCCTGTCTTTCTTTTCTTCTTCCACTTGATCCCTTGCCATGTAGACCTGGTCCGCTACAGCTAGTAGTTCATTAAGAGTTTTTCCCAAAAATCCTGTTTGTTTCTGAATCTTTCTTCTGATATCTTCTGATGACTGTGCTATGAATGACTGCCGAAGTACCATTTTCCCACTATCCTCTTCTAAATTGTATGGGCTGTATTTCCTATATGCTTCTTCTAACCGTTCCAAAAAGGCGGCTGGTGACTCTGCCTTGTCCTGTTTAACATTCTGGATTTTCTGAATGTTGGAGGGTCTTGGCGGGCCCTTCCTTACAGCACTTAAGATAAAATCTTGAAACATTTTCAACCTTCCCCGGTGGCCTGTATCATTAGGATTCCACCCGGGGTCTGCCTCCACTGGAAATCTAGCGGCTCCATATGTGGCCGCATCTTGTTGACCATGTCCTTCCTGTGCTAGTAAGGTGGCCTGATTTATTATGCTCCTTCTTTCTTCCGCTGTAAACAAGGTGTTTAATAGCTGGCGGCAGTCACGCCAGGTGGGGTTGTGTGTGGCAAAAATCCCTTCTATAAGGTCAGCCATTGCTTTCGGCTCCTCAAAGTATGGTGGGGTATTATTTTTCCAATTAAACAGGTCGCTGGAAGTGAATGGGACCACCTGGAAGGTTGGTCTGGCCGCGTCATTTGAATCCAGGACCGTTACCTCCCGTATGGGGAAGGTACCAGGTAGGGCAGCGGCTGCCGTCTGACTACGGGTGCGGGCTGGCGAATCATCACTAGGCATATTGGAGGGGGCTCTTCTACGAAGTGCATTGGGGGTTGGGCTAGGCTGAATGGTGATTGGTGGAGGGGTTTGGTAAGAGGAGGTCCTCACTTGGGTATAACCTTGATGGGGTGCTGCTTTCGTAGGATGGTGGGGGATTTACTAATATATTCTGGCCGGTCGTCGACGTCATCGCCGGGGCTGTTGGTGGGACAATGGCTGGACCAATTGCCACAGCTCTAGGTCGCCGGGCATTAGATGGGACACAAATGTCCTCTGCTGGAACCTGGTATACTACCTTTCCTCCCTTTCGCTGCTTCACTGTCATACATTTGCCCTGTTGGCACCTCAATACCCACCAAACTTTTTCCTCTACCACTCTCTGCCATGTGGCGGCATACACCCATTGGTCTGGGTGGATGTCGGCACAGTATTGCTCTAACCTATTACACTTTGCCAAATCGAATGACCCTTCCTCTGGCCATCCTACCTCCTCAAATGTGGGCCACTCATTTCTACATAAATTCCTGAGTCTAAAATCCTTTAAGTCCTTTGCGTCTCCCTCTACTGCAAACTGTTGAAACTTCTTAAAATTATCTAGCAAACACTGTAAGGGCGTCCATTGAACCTCCCCCCCCATTATGGGGTCCTTAGTGTATTCCTCCCTTCGGTACCGATGTATGTTTCTACTGTCTAACTTGACCAGTATACTTGCCGGATTGCTGTAGACGTTGGATCACCCTTCGCCCCCGGACTCTCCTCCTCGTGCACGTCCCTAGACTGGTTTCCTGGTAACTCTTACGGTGTTGCGACTATCCGGGTCACTCGGCGTCGTCGCGGAGGGGAGGCTCGCAACCGGTCGTAGTGGGGGCCCCCCTGCTCAGTCCACGATCGTCGCCTCCCGCCCGCCCGGTGAATGGATGTCGTCCTGCCAACAGGATCGCGTCTCGGTATAAGGCCCGTCACCGGAATCACGTCGGGTCACCAGGAAATGAAGCAGGAGAGGAAAAGACCCTCCTGAGGTAGTTCGGCGGGCGCAGTAACACAGGAGACGGACAACAGAGTTACCTCAAGAAAGCAGTTTACTGATTCCACAGCTGTGGAGGCCTCACTCAGGCACAACGTGGCACCTTATGAGCAAGACCCTGATCACTTAAAATTACACATATTTATACACACAGGGTTCGGCTTAAGGCCGCCCATGATCTTACTTATTGGTTGAAACCGATGATGCAGTTGTAATTCCATCCAATCAGCATTCAACACATCCCTTATATGGGCAACAGCTTGTTAGCTGACTCGGGCATGCCTGGGCCTGTCCTGAAATTCCTTATCTGGGCAACAGCTTGTTTAGCTGACTCGGGCATGCCTAGGCCTGTCCTGAATTCATTCTCTCTCACTACTCCTCATTGAGGACTGGAGACTTGTGCAGTCAGGGATGAAAACCCAACAAAAACCTCAGGTGAGTTTTAGAAAAGCAACCTGAAAATCCCTTTCCCAAATGATCTCACCAAAGAAGTCCGGAAGAAGGTGCCACTGAAGCTTTTATTCTTGTCAGCTGAGAAGGATGACCACTGCAGATTCCTTGTTGCAAAGCAGTCATCAAGTTACATTCAAACATATGCCATTTTTATACACTTTACAGAACTGTCCAATTCAAACTTTCCCGCCTGTGGTGTTCCAGCCTAGTGGCCATAGACAGACACCGGGGGTTCCAGCTGACCAGGGGCAGATTGGGAATGAAGGGTGGCCAGATGGGTACGGGTCTGCAGATGAAGAATTAGCCTGGGATGATGGATGGTTACATGGGTATGGGCTTGACATGGGGATACTTGAAACCCAGGACCCAAGTCCTTCCAAGCTGAACGTAGCTTCAGGTCTGACTAGAAAGACCTGGGCACAACCTAATAAAGAGAACTAACTTCTATGCGAGCAACGCACCCCCTTCCTCAAACTCCAATCTCTCCGGGAGGATCTGATGCTAGCCCTCCTGTCAAATTCCTGCTCGTTAGCGGCCCCAGGGGAAGAGCTATCATGCTGGGAAACTCGGTCCTCCTTATCCTTGGAATGTTCGCCTGGCAAAGGAGTGGAGAAGTTATCGTGGGAATCAAGGCTTTAGGCTGGGACATGGTACTGAAACAGCCTTGGTCGCCTTGGTAGATGATCTACGCCGGGAACTCGACAGGGGGAGTGTGCCCTTGTTGGTTCTGCTGGACCTCTCAGCGGCTTTCGATACCGTGGACCACGGTATCCTTCTGGGTCGCCTTGCAGACATGGGGCTTGGCGGTACTGCTCTGCAGTGGCTCCAATCCTTCCTGGAAGGTCGTACCCAGAAGGTGTCATTGGGTGACACCTGTTCGGCTCCACAGCCGTTGTCCTGTGGAGTCCCTCAGGGTTCAGTTCTGTCCCCGATGTTATTCAACATCTACATGAAACCGCTGGGAGAGATCATTCGGAGTTTCGGAGTAAGGTGTTATCTGTACACAGATGACGTCCAGATCTGTCACTCCTTCCCACCTGTCACCAAGGAGGCTGTCCAGACCTTGAACCGATGCCTGGCCGCTGTGTCGGACTGGATGAGGGCTAGCAAATTGAAACTAAATCCAGACAAGACAGAGGTCCTCCTGGTCAGTCGCAAGGCCGAACAGGGCATAGGGTTACAGCCTGTGTTGGATGGAGTTACAATCCTCCTGAAGTTGCAGGTTCACAGCTTGGGTGTGATCCTGGATTCATCGCTGAGCCTGGAACCCCAGGTCTCGGCGGTGGCCGGGGGAGCTTTTGCACAGTTAAGACTCGTGCGCCAGCTGCGCCCGTACCTTGGGAAGTCTGATCTGGCTACGGTCGTCCACGCTCTGGTCACATCCCGAATAGATTACTGCAACGCACTCTACGTGGGGCTGCCTTTGAAGACAGTTCGGAAATTGCAATTAGTCCAGCGGGCGGCAGCCAGATTGCTAACGGGAGCTACATACAGGGAGCATACCACCCCCCTGTTGTGTCAACTCCACTGGCTGCCTGTCCAATTCCGGGCTCAATTCAAAGTGCTGGTTTTGACCTTTAAAGCTCTATACGGTTCTGGCCCAGCTTACTTGTCCGAACGCATCAGCCGCTATGTCCCACCTCGTAATCTAAGATCATCCGGGGAAGCCCTGCTCTTGCTCCTGCCTACATCTCAGATGAGGCTGGTGGGGACGAGGGAGAGGGCCTTCTCGGTGGTGGCTCCCTGCCTGTGGAATGCGCTTCCTATTGATGTACGATCCACCACATCCCTCCTGGCCTTCAGGAAAAATGTAAAATCCTGGCTGTGGGACCAGGCATTCGTACACCAGCACAAGGCAGCATTTTAGATTGGTTTTTAATGAAAGTGGGTGATTATGGCCAATGTTTTTATGGACTGAACATTGTTTTAATCCAGAGTGAATGTGTATGGTGCTAATGTAGTTGTATTTTAATGTATTTTTAATGTATTTTAATTGTTGAAGTGTTTTGGGGTTTATATTGTTATTATGTGGGCATCGAATTGTGCCGTACTGTAAGCCGCTCTGAGTCCCCCCTTGGGGGTTGAGAAGAGCGGGGTAAAATCCCGAAATAAATAAATAAGGTCGCTGGGCCTCTCACTGTCTACTTCAGAACTAACTTCCATGAAGTCATGATTATCCCCATTTCAAGTGTGATACAACACAACAGGTGTGGTCACAGTGAATTCAATAAAGAAATCTGAACACACCAGTATCTCGAAGTGTAATCAATATGTATTCAGTAACATCAGCAACAACACATTAGACAACGTAAACATATGAGCCCCAAATGGGTGTCTAGCTCCCGCTATCCCCAACCGCCAAAGAAAAATTTGGAGTAATCCAATACAATGCGAATGTGGAGCGGTTTGAAGAGGGGGGGTGGGTTGTTGGAGAGTGGCCGCAATAAAGGTTTTGTAATCCAGACCCCGATGGGTGTTTGTAATCCAAAAGAGGAAAGTAGAGGCGAGGAGACTTGGAGCAGGCACGCCGATAACCAAACTTAGCGGCTGAGTAGCATCCCCAATGCGGGGGTGTTGTGGCTGGGCGAAGTCCGCGTTTTCCTTGGCCGACGAGGACAAAAATGTCAAGGAGTCCAACCTCGTTTCGACCCCTCTGGGTCTTTTTCAAGGCCAATACAAACAAAGATCCTCACATCGCATCACAGGGCAGGCGGCAGAAATCTAATGTGAACATAAAAGCACTTGTAACATCATATCCAGCACATAGTGTGAGCGTTCCAATAAAATGACCACCATAATTATACAAGATAAATGAAATGGAAGCACATAGGTACTACAATGCGGATTTACCTTGAAGAGCTCTGGTGTAAGCTACCTCCATTTGCCCTACCCATATGTGCTGGTTATGATGTTACAAGTGCTTTTATGTTCACATTAGATTTCTGCCACCTGCCCTGTGATGCGATGTGAGGATCTTTGTGTGTATTGGCCTTGAAAAAGACCCGGAGGGGTCGAAACGAGGTTGGACTCCTTGACATTTGTGTCCTCGTCGGCCAAGGAAAACGCGGGCTTCGCCCAGCCACAACACCCCCGCATTGGGGATGGTACTCAGCCGCTAAGTTTGGTTATCGGCGTGCCTGCTCCAAGTCTCCTCGCCTCTACTTTCCTCTTTTGGGTTACAAACACCCATCGGGGTCTGATTACAAAACCTTTATTGCGCCACTCTCCAACAACCCACCCTTCAAACCGCTCCACATTCGCATTGTATTGGATTACTCCAAATTTTTCTTTGGCGGTTGGGGATAGCGGGAGCTAGACACCCATTTGGGGCTCATATGTTTACGTTGTCTAATGTGTTGCTGCTGATGTTGCTGAATACATATTGATTACACTTCGAGATACTGGTGTGTTCAGATTCCTTTATTGAATTCACTGTGACCACACCTGTTGTGTTGTATCACACTTGAAATGGGGATAATCATGACTTCATGGAAGTTAGTTCTGAAGTAGACAGTGAGAGGCCCAGCGACCTTGATTCCCACGATAACTTCTCCACTCCTTTGCCAGGCGAACATTCCAAGGATAAGGAGGACCGAGTTTCCCAGCATGATAGCTCTTCCCCTGGGGCCGCTAACGAGCAGGAATTTGACAGGAGGGCTAGCATCAGATCCTCCCGGAGAGATTGGAGTTTGAGGAAGGGGGTGCGTTGCTCGCATAGAAGTTAGTTCTCTTTATTAGATTGTGCCCAGGTCTTTCTAGTCAGACCTGAAGCTACGTTCAGCTTGGAAGGACTTGGGTCCTGGGTTTCTTGTCAACCGCAGGAGCGGTTTGCTCTGTCTTGGCAACTTTGCTTTCCGTGGGATTTATGCCAGCTTTCACTACCACCGTTCTGGAACTATTTTGGATTGCCGTTTGCCTTGGATTTGAATTGCCTTGCTTTCTTCCACCTTTGGACTATTCCTTATTATAAATAAAAGTACATTTATAGCATCTGCCTGGTGTGTGTGATCTGGGGGGGGGGGGGACTGCCGCGATCTGTGGTGCAACACGCCCCCGCCCCCCCCCCCCGGCACGCTGTAGGCTTCATGATGATTGGTTGGAACCTTGGAAGCCAGCTGTAGTGGGAACCAATCGTGAAACAGCGCCGCTTTTGCCCTGGCGAATGGGAAGCGAGGGACAGGAATGTGTTCAAAACAAAGAGCAGCTAGAGTTTCCTTGATTAGATCATGTCCATATGTTAATGAAGATCCGAGCCCCTGACCTTTCGAGCCGAAGGAATTCTTTTGTTCTTGGTGAAAAACAGGAATTGTCCTTAACGACCTTGTTGACAAAGGGTCACGTGCAGATTCTATCCATGAAACGTTTCAGCCTTCTGGATGGTAAATAAATGAAATAACTGTAGCCATGTGCTGGTTTCCGAGGCCAGTAGTGACAGCCGATTGTGAAATATGAAATATAGTTATGCCATACGTTCTATAAACGTGGGACGAGACTAAACTCAGAGGGTCCAGGGAAAAGGAGTCTTTCAAAAATAGGGAGAAGGGAAAGAACTTCTCCAAAACCAGAAAGAGTCCTCTGTCATGCAAATTGTTTCAATGATTGGATTAAAGGGTGCAGCCAGGAATGTGGTTTCATCCTGATCTCAAAACAATAGCTGGGTCTTTCACAAACATGTAGCATTTCTTCATATTATTTTACGCATGGGGAAGGAAAAACATGCAGAAAAATGGTTACATGGAAAGGGAGGGTTTCAGGGAAATACCACTACCAATATCTCCTAATTATAAAGGGGGCAGGGGGCGGGGTCGGAGGACGTCCCTGCCCCACTCTGTAATACCTCCCCCATGGCGGCTGTCCCTCGGAGGGTGCCCCCCGGAGGGCCCCGTTCCAGGACTTTCAGGAACGCTGCCCGTAAGCGCGGGATGCCTCCACCGGCAAGCCCCCAATTTCGGAGGGTGGGCAAGCCGCAGACAACGAGGCATGGTCCACTGACCAGCAACGACCGACACCACAGTGGCTGTCACTGCTCAGACTTGGAGTCTTTGAGGACGCTCCACGACTTGTGGGTCCCCCCTCCCCTCTTTGATGGACGTGCTTGATAGCTCTATCGGGTGGCTCTGCCCTGGGCATGAGCCTGGCCTTCCCCATCTGCTGTTGGTTACCCTGTGATGTTTTACCTCTTGTATGTCTTGTATGTTTATCTATGTATACTTTGTATTCTTGTTTGCCTTCGGCTCCTGTGAGCCACCGCGAGCCTCAGGGAGTCGGCGGCATAGAAGTCCGAACAAATAAATAAATAAATAAATAAATAAATAAAGTCCATATGATCTTGAAAAGCATCAAATCCATATGCTTTTGGGGAAAGTCCATAATAGAAGAGTCCATATAAAAGAAAGTGCATCTGTGTTCTTGGGAAAACTATAAGAGATGAGTCCTTTTTGCTAATAGCCTGAGGAGAGTCCAAATACACGAAAATCCTTGGAAAACTATGTTTTCCAAACTGCTCAGGGCTTGCCCCTGTTGGCCTGTCCACATGCAACTCCATGCACAAAGAGTCCATGGCTTCAGGTTAAGTGAGGCAAGAAAACAGAGAGGTAGAAATGGCTGCCAAATCCCAGCCTTTGGTGCTAGAGATGCCAGACCACATGCGCAGGAACGTTGGAACTCCCTGCTGCAGGTCAAACTAATTGGGATGCAGATGGGCTCTTTCTGGGGCTCGCCTTCAATGGCACTAAAAGGTTCTCTTGTCGTGCGATGACTCGTCTTGCCTCGTTCTTGAAACAGTGTAATTGGATCAAAAACTTGACTTGGGTGCATCCACATTGTAGAGTTAATGCGGCGAGATGTATTTCACACTGGGCATGCACATTCAGCAGCAGAGTAGCAAAATGCAAAGGCAGATGGCTTCACTGTGTCTGGTTGTAAACCCAAGGTTGTACCAGTCAGCTTTGATATTATTTGTAGCACCCACTTTTTGTTTGATTGTCAAGGCATGCTTCTTATAACCAGGGCCGGACGAAGGTAATTTCAAATGGTACGCAAACCTTTGGGGGCCCCCTCACTATCTGCGTGCCGGTGGTGCGCCGGTGTGCACATGCGCAGGTCAGCTAGTTCTGCATATGCGCAGGGCCAGCTTCGCACATGCTCACCGGTGTGCACATGTGCCAGGCCAGCTAGTTCGGCGCATGCGCCATTCGCGGGGGCGCGACACCAAGTGGATGGTGACGCAAAACGCCCTCCAGGAGGCCAAAAAAGAGGGCGTTTTGCAGCTGGAGGCAGGAGGCTCCGCCCCGGCTGCAAAACGTCCTCCTTTTCGGCCTTGTGGAGTGCGTTTTGCATCACCACCTGGAGTCGCACCCGCATGCTGGCCCGCAGCAATGGCGGCCGCGGCCGGATGCGCCCCTAGCCCACGTGGCGCCCTGAGGCGGCCGCTTAATTTGCTTCCATTAAGATCCGCCCCTGCTTATAACTCAGAGCAGTGTTTTTCAACCTTTTTTGAGCCACGGCACATTTACAAAATCCTGGGGCACACCACCAACCAAAATGACACTCTAACACAGTAATACATATAGTTAATATGTTTTGAAATGTATTTATACACTCAGTGTGAAACCTGGGCATGTTTTGATGAACACAACATAGGTATCCTAGCAGGAATGGCAGAAAGACACAAACTTCCCACACAGAACTCCCATCACCAAGAGAAAATGCTATAAGAGTTTGGTGGGCATTGACCTTGAGTTTTGGAGTTGTAGTTCACCTAGATCCAGAGAGCACTGTGGACTCAAACAATGTTGGATCAGGACCAAACTTGCCATGAATATTCAATATGCCCAAATGTGAACACAGATGGAGTTTGGGGGAAATAGACCTTGACATTTGGGAGTTACAGTTTCTGGGATTTATAGTTAAAGAGCATCCTGAACTCTTGCAACAATGGAATTGAACCAAACTTGGCATATTGAACTCTCATTACCAAGAGAAAGTACTGAAAGGGTTTGCTTGGGAATTGACCTTGAGTTTGGAAGTTGTAGTTCACCTACACCCAGAGAGCACTGTGGACTCAAACAATGTTATGTTATGTTGTTGTTTGTTTTCTATCCAGATTCACAATGTTGGAAGGAAGCTCACCACTTTAAGGTCCCTCAAACAGGCATGGGGAAACTTCCTAAAACAGGCATGGGTAAGGAGGGGGTCCAGCCCTTTCCCGGGGGGGCGGTAGAGGTTGTAATTCCAAAATGTGGCCTAGGGCGCAAAAAGGTGTTAATCCGGGCCTGGACTGGATTCACTGCCCCACAAACCTGGAAGCAAAAGCTCTGTCCAAAGTGCAGCGAGAAATAAATATTTGTTGTTGACCAAGAGGGAAAAGAAATGTTTCATTTGAACACAGCGGAGGCAGAGGAGGAAAGGGAAAGAAAGGCCAAGAGGAGGAGGAGATCTGTGCCTCAAATCAAAAAGATTGCCTGACATCCGAAAGACAGGAACACCGAGTGCGCCCTCTCAAAGCGGCAGAGGCGTGCGAGAAGGTGGCAGGAAGCCTCAGCAAAACAAGAAAATGGAAGGACTGCGCGAGATGGCAGAGCCAGAGAGGGCGAGCAAATGCTTTTAAGTGGGAAGAGGGCAGCCGGAGATACACTGGCCCTCTTAATGGGGTCTGCGGTGATGGAGTCCCGGGTTGCGCTGGAGTTTCGGCTTGTGGCAGTGGAAGAAACGGAGGGCAGCTGATCCAAACCACCCACGGCTGCATTCGGGGATGTTGCGGCAAATCTGAGCTTGCCAACGTTCATCATGAGAGTCTTTTTAGTAAGGAGAGCAGAGCAGGCCCGGATTACCCATAAGGCCACCCTAGGCTATGGCCTAGGGCGGCACCTTTGGGGGGGCAGCAGGTCCGGACCCCCCCCCAAAGTTTTTTTTAA
The DNA here is from genome assembly GCA_030556195.1 of Anolis apletophallus. NCBI lineage: Eukaryota > Metazoa > Chordata > Lepidosauria > Squamata > Anolidae > Anolis > Anolis apletophallus. The sequence continues at coordinate 14,697 of JARBWK010000231.1, read as the reverse complement.
AATTCCAAAAAAAATCCAAAAAAAATTCCAAAAAAAAGAGCGCATGCGCGCAGTGGCATAAGTGCCATCCACGGCCGCCCCCCTTTTGCTCTGCTCCCCTCGGCTCTGCCCCCACCCTCGGCTCCATCCCCACCTCCTCGCCAGTGCGAGGAGGAGAAAGGAAAGCCCCACCCCCAGAGACGATGCGGGGCCTTCGCACGGCTCCTCCCTCCCTCCTAAAGCCGTCAAGGCTTTCCTTCCTCCTCCTCGCGCCGGCGAGGAGCCCGGGGTGGGGCGGGGCAGGGGCAGAGCTTTTGGCCTAGGGCGCCAAAAGGGCCTGATCCGGGCCTGGAGCAGAGCCTCCAAAATCATGATCTAGATCAGGGGTGCTGACACTTTTTCAGCATGGGAGCTACTGATTAAAAAACCAAGTCCCAAAGATCACCTCCCCAGAAATGTAAAACGTATAACTATTTTCTTATTTATTTATATTTATTATTCATTTTTATGTACCGCTCCTTCCAGCAGGCTCGGGGCAGTTTACATAAAATGAAGTTATAAAACATCAACATTTCAATTTAATAACAACAATATAAAACAGAGCATAAAAATACATCCAACCACCCCATTTCTCCCACACTGCCATATTACCACACATATTATCAGCTAGAAAGTAAGAAGAGAGGCTTTTGAACTGCAAGGCCATTTAATACTCAGCAAGGTAAACAAAGGGGCATGCAAAAATACATCCAACCACCCCATTTCTCCCACACTGCCATATTACCACACATATTATCAGCCAGAAAGTAAGAAGAGAGGCTTTTGAACTGCAAGGCTATTTAATACTCAGCAAGGGAAATAAAGGGGCATAAAAATACATCCAACCACCCAATTTCTCCCACACTGCCATATTACCACACATATTATCAGCCAGAAAGTAAGAAGAGAGGCTTTTGAACTGCAAGGCCATTTAATACTCAGCAAGGCATGCAAAAATACATCCAACCACCCCATTTCTCCCACATTTCCATATTCCCCAACATATTATCAGCCAGAAAGTAAGAAGAGAGGCTGTTGAACTGCAAGGCCATTTAAACTAGCAAGGTAAACAAACAAAGGGGCACAAAAATACATCCAACCACCCCATTTCCCCACACTGCCATATTACCACACATATTATCAGCCAGAAAGTAAGAAGAGAGGCTGTTGAACTGACGGCCATTTAATACTCAGCAAGGTAAACAAAGGGGCATGCAAAAATACATCCAACCACCCCATTTCTCCCACACTGCCATATTACCACACATATTATCAGCCAGAAAGTAAGAAGAGAGGCTTTTGAACTGCAAGGCTATTTAATACTCAGCAAGGGAAATAAAGGGGCATGCATAAATACATCCAACCACCCCATTTCTCCCACACTGCCATATTACCACACATATTATCAGCCAGAAAGAAGAGAGGCTGTTGAACTGCACGGCCATTTAATACTCAGCAATGTAAACAAAGGGGCATGCAAAAATACATCCAACCACCCCATTTCTCCCACATTTCCATATTCCCCAACATATACAGTATTTCTCAAGGAACAAAGCAAGCAGAGAGGCTTTGGAGCTAAAAGGCCATTTTTAAACATTAAAAATAAACAAAGAGACATGCCACAGAACAATCAAGCACCCACCCCAAAGTAAAAAGACCGACCTTTGAGACGCGGTAAGGAAATGACCCCAAAGCGTCCTTCTTCTCCTCCTCTGTCGTTGCTCCTATTTCCACGCCGCCAGCATGCGTGCTGCCTCCAAGAGCTCACGAGAAGTCCGAGAGGCAGAATGGGCGCTTCTGCGCATGCACGCGGGGCCAGCCATGCATCGCATCATCCAGGCCCGCCCCTTTGGTCTCCTACGACTCTGAGTGGCTGGAAGAAGGACGGAGGGAGGAGGAGGAATCCAAAAGAGGGGGCCCATTCTGCCTCTTGGACTCTGGAGCTTTTGGAGGCAGCACGTGAGCAGAGACGGGAGGAGCAACGACGGAGGACTTCTTTGCAGCGTGCAGGGGGTGTGAAGAGGACCAACTGCAAAAAACCTGGTCAGGGGCCCTCAAGATCACCAGGATGAGGCCCAAAGATCACCCTGGTGATCCCGATCACCATTCTGAGCACCCCTGATCTAGATCAACAGACTTTGAAGATTTCCTTAGACAAAAAAAAATAGAGGTTGTTTTGCCGGTTGATTCCTTGGCAATCCCTCATCCAAGCACTAACCAAGGCTGATCCTGCTTAGCTTCCAAGATCAGATGCGGGTTTGGTGCCTTAGACCAGTGTTCTTCAACCTTTTTGAGCCGCGGCACACTTTTTACATTGACAAAATCCTGGGGCACACCACCAACCAAAATGACACACAATGACACTCTATCACAGTCATACATATAGTTAATATGTCTTTGATTGTATTTATACACTCAGTGTGAAACCTGGGCCTGTTTCAATGAACACAACATAGATATGATTTCCTCTCACATACTTATACATGGCTATCATGTCTTCTCTCAGCCTTCTCTTCTTCAGGCTAAACATGCCCAGCTCTTCAAGCCTCTCCTCATAGGGCTTGTTTTCCAGACCTTTGTGAAATTTCACCCTGAGTGAAACTTGCTTCCAGTTAACTATGGATGTCATGAAGCTGCAAAAGCAAAGCACTGGGCGAAAGAGATTGAGTTGGCGTTTTCGCGTTGGCTTTGATTTCTCACGAGAACAGCCAAAGCTGGAAGCTCCACGTCGGTGAATTGGGCAGTGAGCGAACCTGGGAGCATCGGGAGGCTGAAGCAGCCCTGAGCGGAAGCGGGAGGATGCTGAGTCGAGGCTCCTGAAGGCTTACTAAAGGTGGGTCTGGCCCTGGCATTAGGCGGAGCCCTTCCTTTGCCTCGGGGAGGATCTTTGGGGAGGGAAAGAGGTAGAAAGAGCTGCTAGGAGGGGAGAGTGCCAATTTCCCACAGCACACCTGATGATCGCTCACGGCACACTAGTGTGCCGCGGGACACTGGTTGAGAAAAACTGCCTTAGACCAGTGTTTTTCAACCATTTTTGAGCCGCGGCACATTTTTTACATTTACAAAACCCTGGGGCACACCTCCAACCAAAACGACACAAAATGACACTCTAACACAATAGTACATATAGTTAATGTTTTTTTAAATGTATTTATACACTCAGTGTGAAACCTGGGCCTGTTTCGATGAACACAACAGAGATATCCTGGCAGGAATGGCAGAAAGACACAAACTTCCCACACAGAACTCCCATAACCAAGAGGAAATGCTATAAGACTTTGGTGGGCATTGACCTTGGGTTTTGGAGTTGTAGTTCAACTATATCCAGAGAGCACTGTGGACTCAAACAATGTTGGATCAGAACCAAACTTGGCATGAATACTCAATATGCCCAAATGTGAACACAGATGGAGTTTGGGGGAAATAGACCTTGACATTTGGGAGTTACAGTTTCTGGGATCTATAGTTCACGGACAATCAAAGAGCATCCTGAGCTCTTGCAACGATGGAATCGAACCAAACTTGGCATATTGAACTCTCATTACCAACAGAAAGTACTAAAAGGGTTTGCTTTGGAATTGACCTTGAGTTTGGAAGTTGTAGTTCACCTACACCCAGAGAGCACTGTGGACTCAAACAATGTTATGTTATGTTGTTGTTTGTTTTCTATCCAGAATCGCAATGTTGGAAGGAGGCTCACCACTTTAAGGTCCCTAAAACAGGCATGGGAAAACTTCGGCCCTCTGGGTGCTTTGGACTCCAACTCCCACCATTCCTAACAGCCTGAGGCCCTTTCCTGCTTAAGTGGCTGAGGGGAAAAAGGAAAAGGGCCTGAGGCTGCTAGGAATGGTGGGAGTTGGAGTCCAAAACACCTGGAAAGTCCAAGTTTGCCCATGCCAGCTTCCGACAGAGACCTCTTCCTCCCCCTCCGCGCTCTTTCTTCCCCCTCCTGCCCAACACTTACTTTTTCTTCTCCACTGCTGCTTCTGCCGCCATTTTGATCCGAGGGGGGCAGCGTGAGCGTGTTCAGGAGGGGAGGGGGAGGGAGGAAGGCGTGACCCGTGCGGGTGCTACTGCACAGATTTGCCCCAGAGCAAAGCGAGGCAAAGCGAGCAGAGCGAGGCTGGGAAGAAGGGAGCCCGAGTGGAGAAGAAAAAGTGTTCGGCAGGAGAGGGAAGAAAGGGTATTGGAGGCTCCCATTTCCCACGGCACAGCTGATGATCGCTCACGGCGCACTAGTGTGCCACAGCACACTGGTTAGGAAACACTGCTTTATGCAAATACCATTTCAGTGGCAACCAATCCCCTCTTTCTAGGGCCGTAGAATGTTGGAGTTCTGAGGCTGACCAATCAGAGCCCTTTATGCAAATAATCCCAGAGTGGTAGCCAATCGAAACGCTGGCACATATTCCTCTCACGGCACCACCGCCCGCAAACACTGACTTTTATTATATACACTAGCTTGGGGACCCGGCGGTGCCCGGGTCATTTGAGAAGTGTAGCAGGATGTAGAGTGGGTCATGGGGGCTCTGTGTGCCAAGTTTGGTCTTGATCCATCAGTAATGGGAGTTGCAGTGGTATCATGAAATTGCTGAAGGTAGTGCAAGTCCCATCATCTGTGGTCCACCCTCCTCCAAACTGCAGCAGAATGTAGAGTGGGTCATGGGGGCTGTGTGTGGCAAGGTTGGTCTGTATTGGTGAATGGATGAGGGTTGCATTGTTTTGAGGAAGTGAATGAAGGGACTTCAAGTCCCATCATCCGTGGTCCGTCTCACACAAAACTGCACCAGAATGTAGAGTGTGTCATGAGGACTCTGCGTGGCAGGTTTGGTCTTGATCAGTCATTGGATTAGGTTTGTAACAGTCTTGGAAAGAGAGGGAAGGTACTGCAAGTCCCATCATCCATGTTGTGGCCCCCTCCAAACTTCAGTAGGATGTAGAGTGGGTCACTGGGGCTCTGTGTGCCAAGTGTGGTCTTTATCGGTGTTTGTTGGGGGCTGCAGTGGTCTGTGGGAACAGAGGGGTGTGAAAGTACTACAAAATCCCATCATCCATTGTCAGTCCTCCCTTGAACCTCACCAGGACGTGAAGGTAGTCATGGGGGTTATGTGTTAGTTGGTTGTACTGTGTAGGTTTCTGTTTAGCAGAGGTATGTTTAACCCACAAACACTAACTGACTAAATTCAAATCACTCAGCATTCTAACCTAGCCTTGGCTGGCTCAGCCCACCGTTACTATGGGAACTCAGTCTCCCTGCATTTTGTGTGGGCCGATATCGGCCAATGGGATTCACTGGCGGCCTCAAAGGACGCTGGGAAATGTATTTTTTTGTATTGTTGTTTTGGGGGCCTTCTAGGTTTTGGGGGGGAAAGTTTCTTTGCTTAAAACCTACCTTGCCTGAGGCCTATTTTTGTTGCCAAATTTGGTGTTTCTGCCTTGGATAGTTTCTCTGTCTATGGCAGTTGTTCCATGACAGGACCTCCTTTATATAAGAGATAGAGATAGAGATAGAGATAGATAGTAGGCATGAGAAAAATGAAACGGAAATTAAAAGAAATCGTAAGTGATTTGTATGTAATGGGCCTTTCAAGTTTATACGGATCGCAAGGCCAATCCCGGAAGTGGACTTTCTTTTTAGGCCTAGGCATTTATTTAATAATAATAATAATAATAATATATTAATCCATTATATGTGTCCCTGCAAAGGAACCCTGTCCTTTAATAATATTAATAATAATAATAATATATTAATGCTTTATATCTCCTGCAAGGAAACCAAGGGAAATGTTGCCCCTTGATTTGCCTGTGTTTAAAACAGTATCAGTCCTGTTTTCCTGCTTTGCCTACTTTAGAACTACTAACGAATTTCGTAAGTAATTAAGTTACATTTCAGAAATTTTTGGAATTTTTTTTGTAAGTCTTTCTTTTACTAAACAAAAAAATCCCCCCATTTGATATACGAATCGCCATTTTGGGATTCTAAAACATGCCTAATAGATAGATAGAGATAGATAGATAGATAGATAGATAAGGAAGATTCTGACCGAACCTACCCAGGCCTATTACACATCATGGGATTCCACAAGATGAGATGTGTGTCCGGTACTTCTAGAATGTGAAAGAGATCCTGCGTGGCCCCATATAACCCGTGGAGCGGTTGAAATGCCCACATCCTCAATTAAAAAAAAAACTTGACAGGCAAAGATGATTGAGACAGATTGAAGGTGCAAAGCATGAATTAGCCATCCTGTTTTTCTCCACCTTCCAAGAGGGAGGCCTGGCGTCTCGGTGGCACCCCGCTAATGGGACCTGATGGAGTCTCATGGAAAGGCCTTAATGGGTTCTGAAAGGTCTGCTTTGTGCACGGCAACCACCTTCCGCCGTTCCTACACCTCGAAAGGACATTGTCTTTCGGTCCTAATTGCAATCTCACACTTTCAAGGTCCAGGGGACAGGTGGGCAGACAGCTGCGTGGGCAGAAGGGTGACATTTCGCCAGCGGTTTTGGAGATATCCAATCAAAGCGGGGGGAGTCGGGGTTTCCTCCTTGGAAAGGAGTGCGGGGGTCTCAAAGCTGACAGAGGCTCCCTTTCCATTAGTGTGCTCAACAGAGCAGAGAATCCGTTCTGGGCTTTCATCCAGACTTTAAAGGTACCGAGAGTGCGATGCAGTGGTTTGAAGGTTGGACCAAAAGTCTAGGGTTCAAATCTCGACTCAGCTTACTGGGTGACCCTCAGAAAAGTCACACTCTCTCAGCTTCAGGAAGGCCGTGGTGAAGCCCCTCAAAATAAATCTTGAAGGCCAGCTTAGTTTGAGTGCTAGAGCTGCACTCTGGGACACTTCCGTCCTTCCTCTCTTCCCACCCTTTCATCCTTCCTTCTTTGTCCCTTTCCTCCCTCCTTACCTCTCTCTTTCTCCTACCTATTCTGGGGGGGGTAAGCGGAAAATTTTTTTGCGCCCCCCCCCCGGTGACTCCCGAGCGCAAGTCACACTCTGGAGGCCAGTGCGCATGCGCGAGACTGCGCGCATGCGTGAAACCGCACTCATGCGCACTGGCTCCAAAGCGGGAGACGCACTCCGGAGCCAGTACGCATGCGCGGAGATTTTCGCGCATGCGCAGCAGCTCCTACAGGCGCTGTAGCGACTGTAGAAACTTCTGCGCATGCGCGAAAATCTCCGCGTATGCGGAGGTGTGGCCGGAGTGCCCTGGGTGGCAAGGCTGGCTGACAAAGGCAACCAATCCCCTCTTGAACTCTCATTACAGAGGCCCAGCCGGCGGGGCGGCGTGGCGCGGCCGGCTGGGCGGGGTGAGGCCGACAGCGGCAGCGCCCCCAGTTAGCGACGCCCTACGCGGCTGTGTAGTTGGTGTAATGGATGGCCCGACCCTGCCTAGGGCACCAAAAGGTGTTGATCCGGGCCTGGGAGAGAATGCTTCTGGAACATGTCCTTACAGCCGGAAAACTCTGGCCATGAAAGCCGTCGACAATAAATGACCTCCATCTATCCATCCCCCTATTTCTCCAAAATACATTCCTTTTTTTCCTTGCAAAATGAAATTAGGTTTCCGAGCGGCCGAGCGAAAACCCATCTGCGTGCCATTTGTGGCCAAAGGACTGTCCATCCGTTCTCATTAGCCGGCCTTGAGAGCCGTGGGCGGGAAGGGGCCGAGACCTGGTCGGCTGCCCTGCACGCTGGGCTAAAGAGTGCCATATGGAGGCCCCCCATCTCCGCTAACAAGCATCAGAGGAGCGAAATTGGAAGAATAATGACTCGTCCCTGGGCATGGCAGCCGTGGCGGGCCAAGCTTCAGCACCGATTTATCAGAGGCAATTTCGACCCGGTTAAGTGGAGCCTGGCCGACGAGTGGGAGAGATTAATCCGACGTCAACGAGAGCAATGGGATATGCTTTTAATTTCCCCCCCTCTCCATTTTAGTGATCTCCTTTCATCTCTGGTTGACGAATGGAACACATTCCCCGAAGGTGCCATAGCAGAAGAAGAGGACACTGGAGTCCAATGACAACTCCCATCATCAGAGGGGGACGATGGGAGGTCCAACCTTCTCCATTATTGTGGGAACTACGATATACAAAGAATGAATATATCTATCTATCTATGTATATAATAAAAGTCAGTGTTTGCGGCGGGAGGTGCGGAGGAATATGTGGCAACGTTTCGATTGGTTGCCACTGTGGGATTATTTGCATATAGGGCTCTGATTGGCCAGCCTCAGAACTCCAATATTCTAAGGCAAAGGGGATTGGTTGCCACTGAAGGAGTATTTGCATAAAGGACTCTGATTGTATACTTATCTGATTGTATCCTTATCTTGTATACTGCTGTTGGAGCTTTTATTTGAAATGACCTGACGGTTACTCAATAAACGTGACTGACTGACTGACTCCGATTGGCCATCTACATTCCAACATTCTAAGGCAGGGGTGGGCAATTATTTTTTCCAAGGGGCCACACAAGAGCCAAAAAATATTATGGAAGGCCGCACCTAAAGGCTGAACTACATTCTAATCTACATTATTTATTTACTATATTTACTATATATTACACATCATTAATATTAACATATTAATATATCAAGAAATATTCATATATGATTAGTATTAATATCATAATTATTATCTATATATATAAAAGGGAAGTGGTCGTGCAACGGGGCAAATGGACAGGAAAACTAAATGCCCCCGAGGCACAAAAACCACCCAATACATTACCACCAACCACAAGGTACATTAAGGGCACAAAAAAACCGCCCTACCTACCTCGCAAGACCCTAAAATTAGACCCCCAAAACTGGCGCCATAGACCACAACGTTCACACACACACAAAATGGCCACCACACACACGTCACAATAACAAGCATGCGCAACATCAGCATCCATGCCCCCCTCCTCTGCCGCTTACAGAACACTCCTGAGACCAAGGGACAACCTTCCCACGCAGGCGCACACAGCGCACGGCGGCGACCACGGCGGCAACAACAACACCTGCCCCTCCTCCTCCTCCCTCTCACCCCACCCGCGCCCCCCACTCCTTACCCGCCGCATCCACGTCCTGCCGCCGCAAACAGGAAGGCGCCCGGCGAGAGAGGCCAAGGACACAGCGGGAAAGGCGTCCGCGCGACCCGGCTCCATGCGGCACCTGGAAGGTAAGTGAACTACACAATCCCAGAAGGCTCTGCGCGGCTCACTCCGAAGAAGGGCGGAGACAGGGCCGGAAATAGGCCACAGTGCTCGCGCGGCGCCTTCTGGGAGCCGTAGCCCCCTGCCCGGCCCCGCCTTCTCCGCCATGCCCGCTTCCTCCGCCCCCTCCGCAGCCTCCTCACGTCCTCCCCAGGGGCCGGGGCCGGGAGGGAAGCCGCGCCGCCTCCATTCCGCTGCCCGGGGACGAGGCCGAGGGGGAGCCGCACCGTCTCTCTCCCAGCGGCCTCCTCTTCGACCAGCGGAAAGGAAGCCCGGGAGGACACGGCGTAGGGCGGATCGCCGATCTCAGGGCCTCCCTTCCGCCCTCCGGCGTGTCCCCCACGGTTGCGGTGGCCGCGCCTGAAAGAAGGTAAGCTCCCGGGCTTACCTTGCTTCAGGCGCCCCCGCCGCAACCCCGGGGAACACGGCGGGAGGAAATGAGAGAGACAGAGGGGAGGCCTGAGAGGGGGAGAGAGGGGGGAGTGACACAGAGAGAGACGGAGGAAGGGAAGAGAGAGGGGGGAGTGACACAGAGAGAAAGGGGGGAAAGAGAAGGGGGAATCAGGCAGCGAGAGAGAGGAGGGGGAGAGAGAGAGGTGGGAAAGTGAAACAGAGAGAGGGGGAGGGGAGAGAGACAAAGGGGGGAAACAGACAGAGAGAGGGGGGAAGTGTACATACACACATACAGAAACACACACATACATACACATACATACAGACACACAGACACATACATACTCACACACATACATACACGTACATACACACACACATCCAAACACATACACACACAACTACATACATACACATACATACACAAACACATATACATACACACACACACCCACACACATACATACACAAAAACACACAAACACACACACAAACCCACATACATACACACACACATAAATATAGATACACACACAAAACACATTGTCAAATCATTTCCAACCCTTACATACCCACACTTCCACACATCTCCTAAATAGGGCACAGCAACGCGTGCCGGGTTCAGCTAGTAGTATATATATATATAGACCTTACAAGGTGTGAACCAAGGTGGAAGCTGAGAGGAAGGATCCCGAGATGGAATGGCCCAATGGACCCAGCCCAGAATGGACCCACAAAGCGGACCCAGCCGCCACCACAGCAGAGCAGAGCAGCAGGCAATCAGAGGCTGCAGGCCTCCGCCTGCTCTCACCCCCAGCCGTCCCCCAGCTGATCGCCCTGCCATGGAGTGCCTGCCATCCCGGCTTTGGAGTGCCTGCCATCCCGTGAGGCGATCCGGGCCTGCAGCGAGAGCAGTCGGCGAGCTGCGGCAGGTGATCACCCTGGTGAACCGGAAGACGATCAAATCTTTCGGGTCACCAAAGCGATCAGCCGCCGCAGCTTGCTGACTGCTCCCGCAGCAGGCCCGGATCGCCTCACGGGATGGCAGGCACTCCAAAGCCGCCGCTCCTCTGATTGTTCTCCGGAGCGGCAGGCTATATGCCGACGCAGGCCCCACAGCCCGCGATGGGATGACGGCAGTGGCACCCCTTCCTCTTGGCCACGCCCCCCAACACCCATCTCCCTGAGCCGGACAGAATTGGTTGCCGGGCCGCATCCGGCCCGTGGGCCGTAGGTTTCCCAGGTCTGTTCTAAGGTGATGCAGAGGGAAAAGGAAAGGCTTCAGGCAGTCAGTCACTGCGGCCCACAGCAATGACGGATCAGGACCAAACGTGGCACACGGGCCTAATGGCCCACTTCACAACCTGGTGTGGTTTAGGGCAGGATGGGCCATGAATGATGGGATTTGCAGTACCTTCACCTCATTCACTTCCCAAACAACACTGGAGCCCCTATAAATCACAGACCAGGCCCAAAAATGACAGCAAGGCTTCCTCAACCTCAGCTCATGGGATTTTTTAGGGCCTGACTAGGCTTCCTCAACTTGATTTTCAATGACAGAACAAGACCAAACTTGGCACACAGATCCCCCAAGATGCACTCTACATCCTGGTGCAGTTTGAGGGAGGATGGGACATGGATGATGGGACTTGCAGTACTTCAATTCACTTCCTTAGAGCACTGTGGCCCACACCAATGACGAATCAGGACCAAACTTGGCACACAGAGGCCCAATGGCCCACTTTACAACCTGGTGTGGTTTATGGCAGGATGGCCCACAAATGATGGGATTTGCAGTACCTTCACCCAATTCACTTCCCACAGAACATTGTAGCCCCTACAAATCACAGACCAGGCCCAAACTTGGCACACAGAGTACCCATGACCCACTCTACATCCCGATGCTGTTCTAAGGGATGGACCATGGATGAAGGGATCCCCAGCACTTACACTCACCCGCTGAAACCATTGCAACCCTCATCCAATGACCAATACAGACCAAACTTGGCACACAGAGCCCCCATGACCCACTCTGCATCCTTTGCACTTGGAGGGAAAAGGAATGAGGACAGTCATCTCTAACCTTCACCGCAATGCCAGTTGATGAACTACTGACGATTGGCACTGCTCGTTTGCATCTTCTGGCTTCCCACTCCATGGCAGTGACATCAACTTCCCCTGAGAAAATTTCCCATCAGAGCTATGTGCGTTGTAACCTTACTTTCCAAATATCCCTTGTATTTGCAATATAGTAGAAGAGACAGGTAGCAAATAAAATGTGTTATTATTATTATTAGTAGTAGTAGTAGTAGTACTAGTTTGATGACTGTTATAACTCTCTTCTGTGGAATTCCAGGATCAGCAGTTCAATTGAGTTACTTAGTGCTGCAATTCAAGAGAGCTGTGTGTACTAGAGCTCCCTTGTAGACAGAGGCGGATCTTACTGGAGGCCAAGGGAGGCGGCTGCCTCAGGGCGCCACTTATCTGGGGGCGTATCTGGCCATGGCTAAGGGCGCATTTGGCCCTCAGCCGCCAGGTGCAGCACATGCAGCGCCATTGCTACAGGCCCGTTCGGCTAGTGTGGGCGCGATGGCGGAGCCGCAAAGGCAATCGCCAGCCCGAGGGCTGGGGCGCCTCGGATGCAGGTCGCCAGAGGCCCCAATGCCGTGGGGAGGGCCTGCCTCCCTGGCCTGCTGCTGCCTACTCAGGGCAAACTCCCATCCAGGGTGCCTCCTCCCTGCTGGGACCTTCCACCTTCCCGGGGCTGAGCGGGCTCTCTTTTTAGCTCGAGCTTGGCCTTAGGTGCAGGGCCGGAGAAGGACGACAGCTGCCCTGCCACCTCCGGGAGTGAGGCCCGGGAAAAGGTAAGACACAGTTGCTAAGTCTACTCACCTGTGTGTTAGCTTAACAATGGTCCATTAATACTTCCTCTCTTGAATAATCTTATACCTTGGATTTCATTTTAATTTTATTTTAGTGGTTTTATTATTATTATTTTATAATAATTTTATTATAATAATATAATTAATAATATAATATAATGTTATATTATATTATGTTATAATTTCTTAGGAACACATATAACACCTTCACTGTAACTTAACCCTCCTCTTATGGATGGTGGGAATATATTACCTCTAATAATAATTATTTTTTAAATGTTGAGTGATCTGGCTTTTTGATATTTGTAATTATCACACACACAAGCACAGTGGTTGGGAAACACTGATGTAGATTAGAATGTAGTTCCGCCTTTAGGTGCGGCCCCCCATAATATTTTTTGGCTCTTGTGTGGCCCCTTGGAAAAAATAATTGCCCACCCCTGCCATAGACCTTGGTGGTCCAAAAAAACCCAAAACCGAATGGCTCCCCATCTACCTCTTTCCTGCCTTGCTGGATCCATCACCTGCAGACGCTGACCTATGAGTCACAGGCTTCCCTTTTGGATCCCTCCCCAGCAATTACATTGCTCTCCATGGGGCTTCCGCATGGCTGCTCTGCTTACCAAAGCCTCCCCATCGTTTAGCCTGGAGACGGGAAGGCTGAGAGATGATATGATAGCCACCTCTGAAGGTCTGGAAGAAGGTCCTCACGCAGCGGCTTGGTTCCTGCAGTTCCTGGGCCTTATCTTAGAGATGCTAAGGTTTCCAAGGCAGGCACGCGCAAAGCCCGGCCCGGGGGCCAGTTGCGGCCCATGTTCAAATTTCCACCGGCCCACAGCATCTGTCACAAAATTAACAGTATGCAGCCCGCCAGCACGGTTGACCGTAAAATATTTCATTCGCATTTAATTTTTAATGGTTCGAAGAATGTCAGACTTTCCTTCCTTCCTTCCTTCCTTCCCTCTTTTCTTTCTTTTTTTCTTTCTTTCTCTCCTAGCTTCCCTCCTTCCTTCCTTTCTCTCTCTCCTACCTTCCCTCCTTCCTTTCTCTCCTACCTTCCCTCCCTCCCTCCTTCCCTTCCTTCCTTCCTTCCTTCTTTTTCTCTCCTTCCTTCCTTCCCTCCCTCCTTTCTTTCTTTCTGTCCTTCTCTCCTACCTTCCCTCCCTCCTTCCCTCCTTCCTTCCCTCCCTCCCTCCCTCCCCCTTCCTTCCTCCCTTCCTTTCTCTCCTTCCCTCCCTCCTTTCTTTCTTTCTGTCCTTCTCTCCTACCTTCCCTCCCTCCTTCCCTCCTTCCTTCCTTCCCTCCTTTCCTTCCTTTCTTTCTCTCCTTCCTTCCCTCCCTCCTTTCCTTCCTTCTCTCCTTCCTTCCCTCCTTCCTTCCTCTCCTTCCTTCCTTCCCTCCCTCCCCCCTTCCTTCCTTCCTTCCTTTCTCTCCTTCCTTCCTCCTCCCTTCCCTCCCCTCCTTTCTTTCTTTCTGTCCTTCTCTCCTACCTTCCCTCCTCCTTCCTTCCTTCCCTCCCCCCTTCCTTCCTCCTTCCTTTCTCTCCTTCCTTCCCTCCCTCATTCCCTCCTTCCTTCCTTCCCTCTTTTCTTTCTTTCTTTCTCTCCTACCTTCCCTCCCTCCTTCCTTCCTTCCTTCCCTCCCTCCTCCTTCCTTCTTTTCTCTCCTACATTCCCTCCTTCCCTTCCTTCTTTCCTCCCTTTCTCTTCTTCCCTCTCTCCCTCCTTCCTTCCTTCTCTCCTATCTTCCCTCCCTCCTTCCCTTCCTTCTTTCTTTTTTCTCTCCTTCCTTCTGTCTTTTCTTTCTTTCTCTCCTACCTTCCCTCCCTCCTTCCCTTCCTTCCTTTCTCTCCTTCCTTCCCTTCTTCCTTCCTTTCTTTCTCTCCTACCTTTCCTCCCTCCCTCCTTCCCTTCCTTCCTTTCTCTCCTTCCTTCCCTTCTTCCTTTCTTTCTCTCCTACCTTTCCTCCCTCCCTCCTCCCTTCCTTTCTCTCCTTCCCTCCCTCCCTCCTTTCATTCTTTCTTTCTCTCCTACCTTCCCTCCCTCCGTCCTTCCCTCCGTCCTTACCTCCCTCCTTTCTTCCCTTCCTTCCTTCCTTTCTCTCCTACATTTAATATTAATGTTTCAAAGAATGTCAGGCTGAATGATCTCACATGTTGACCTCACTAAATCGGTCCCTCTTCACAATAAGTTTGGACACCCCTGGTC
>JARBWK010000230.1:0-44942 GCA_030556195.1 Anolis apletophallus | reverse complement strand
TTCGACTTCCTCTATTAGCATTACGTTTTCCGACTTCTACTAGCATTTCGTTTTTCGACTTCCACTACTAGCATTACGTTTGTCGTCTTCCTCTATTAGCATTACGTTTTTCAACTTCCTCTAATAGCATTACGTTTTCCGACTTCTACTAGCATTTCGTTTGTCGTCTTCCTCTATTAGCATTACGTCTTTCATCTTCCTCTACTAGCATTACGTTTTCCGACTTCCTCTACTAGCATTACGTTTTTCAACTTCCTCTACTAGCATTACGTTTTCCGACTTCTACAGGCATTACGTCTTACATCTTCCTCTACTGGCATTACGTTTCTCGTCTTTCTCTTCTAGCAATACGTTTGTCGTAATGCTAGTAGAGTAACTCAAAAAACGTAATGCTAGTAGATTAAGTCGAAAAATGTAATGCTAGTAGAGGAAGTCGAAAAATGTAATGCTAGTAAAGGAAGTCGAAAAACGTAATGCTAGTAGATGAAGTCGAAAAACGTAATGCTAGTAGATGAAGTCTTTCTCACCAAGATTCCGAAGTGTGCCCCCGAGAGAAGGTTCGTCCCAGCTGGAAAGGATGACAAGCTGCAAGATTCCTGAGTTCGCAAAGCTTGACATACTTTTTTGACATTTTCCAGACATTAAATACATTTCCGGGGGTTACAGGTTTGAATTTTCCGCCCGCCCACTTTCCCGCGCAGCGTCTTGATTGGAGGAAACTTCTGAGTCAGCTGGGAGGAGGCACGCCAGCCGGCGCGTCTCAGCCAATCAGGGGGCCGTCCTGCCTCGGGCCAGCCAATGGAAGAGTTTCCTCGGCCTGTCGCATGGGCCAATGGGGAAGCAGGAGCAAATTTCCATACAGATTTCACTTCCACACTGCCTTCGCCGCCTCTTCCTCATCCCCTGCTACTCTTGGGGCCCTGCACCCTCTTTGCAGGGAATTGCGGAGCCCGGCGATGGCACCTCATCCTCGTTTTCTTCTTCCTTCTTTTCTTCCTCTTCCTTCCTTCCTTTCTCACCCTTCACCCTTTCCTTCTCTCCTTCCTTTTCCCAGCATGCACCGGGAAAGAGTGATGCAAATGCACTGCGACTGCCGCTTCCGCACTGCCATTGCTGCCTCTTCCTCATTCTCCCTCTCTCCCTACCTTCTTTCCTTCTCCCTCTTTGTTCCTTCCTTCCTTTTCCATTCTTTCCTTCTCTCCTTCCTTTTCCCTCCCACTCTCCCCTTCCTTCTTTACTCCATTCTCCCTCTTCCTTTCTCTCCTCTTCTTTCTTTTCTTTCTCCCCTTCACCCTTTCCTTCTCATTCTCTCCTTCCTTTTCCCTCCCTCTCCCCTTCCTTCTTTACTCCATTCTCCCTCTTCCTTTCTCTCTTCTTCTTTCTTTTCTTTCTCCCCTTCACCCTTTCCTTCTCATTCTCTCCTTCCTTTTCCCTCCCTCTCCCATTCCTTCTTTCCTCCATTCTCCCTCTTCCTTCCTTTCTTTCTCCCCTTCACCCTTTCCTTCTCCTTCTCTCCTTCCTTTCCCTCCCTCTCTCCCCTTCCTTCTTTCCTCCATTCTCCCTCTTCCTTCCTTTCTCTTCCTTTCTTTCTCCCCTTCACCCTTTCCTTCTCTCCTTCCTTTTCCCTCCCTCTCTCTCTCTCCTTCCTTCTTTCCTCCATTCTCCCTCCCTCCCTCTCCCTCCCTCCCTCTTTACTCTTCCCCTGTCTTACTTTCCTTCTCCTTCCTTTCTTTTCACTTCTCTCTCGCTCCTCTTCTTTCTTTTCTTCTTTTCCCTTCATTATTTTGTTTTCCTCACTCCCTTTCCTTTCTTTTCCCCACCCTTTCCTTTCTTCCCTTCCCATTTCCTTCTTTCTTTTCCCCTCCTTGTTCTCTCCTGCTTTGCTTTTCTTCCTTTTCCATAGTTCGTTCTACTTTTCTTTCTTCCTCTCTCTCCCCGTCCCTCCTTTATTTCCTCTGTCTTTCTTTCTTTCCCCCTTCCTTCCTTCCGTCTTCTCTTCCTTCCCAGAGTCCTGCGCATGCCTTTTGCAGAGCCAGGTCTGAAGTGTCCCGTCATTCTGCCGGGGGAATCATTTTCTCATAGTATGTACGTATATACTCACATTTAGTTGAATTCAGTCTTAATATTATATATATATATATATATATAGAGAGAGAGAGAGAGAGAGAGAGAGAGAGAGAGAGAGAGAGGCTCTCACTGAAATAAATGTCCAAATATTTTTCTTTCATGGCTCTCTGAGTCAAAAAGGTTTCCGACCCCTGGTCTACAGTATGAAAACTTGGAATTTCGCATTAGATATGAACTTTTAGCAACAGCAGAGCCCGCTTTCATGAAAATCTCCACAATTCATGAGAAAACCAAAAAGCTTTCAAGAAAGGGAGCAGAAAGGCAGGGCATGTTTATTTGTTTATGCTGGCCAAGATTTTCTTTTTTTTTAAAAAAAAAATTATTATCAGGTTTTTGTATTTTAAAAAATACATACAAATACTCCCAAAACAAACATATATAAGGAAAAGGGGAAGGGGAAATTTGTGACTTCCGTTCTAATTCTCGGTCGTAGCGCCGACACTTTGAATGCCCTTCCGGCAGCTACACGGGCCATCCATGACCTGCTCCCGTTCAGGCGGGCATGCAAAACCCACCTCTTCCGGCTCGCCTTTCAGGTGCAGCCCTACTGGACTGCACCCTGCCTGGGAATAACCTATGTCCAGGTCGTGCTAATGGTGCTAAACTGTTTTTAATTGTTTTAAATGCTGTACACTGTAGTTTTAACGATGTTTTTATCTTTTGTCTTCTATGCTGTATTTGTTTTATATTGTTGCCTTTGGTTGTGAGCCGCCCCGAGCCTGTTTGGGAGTGGCGGCATAAAAGCCGAATAAATCAAATCAAATTCCATACCATTAATATCAATTCTTTTACATATATTCTTTTAAATGGAGCATCCCTCATGCTCTTCTTTGTATCTTACAATTTACTTTATAACATTGTTCGTTTCAATCTGTGATTCTAACATAATCTATAACCTTTGTCCAATCTGTTCTAATGTTCCCTTTGCCGTTGTTTTGGCGCAGCCAAAAAGTAAGCTCGCCCATATCCTTAATCTCCAATATTTTCTCTATCCATTGTTCTTTTATCGGTAGGAGATTCGTTTTCCACAGCTTCGCAAATAAAATCCTTGCCGCCGTTGTCAGAAACACAAAGAGTTTTTCTATGTTATCATCATTAAAAGTTTCTTTATCTATGAGTCCAAGCAAATATAACTCTGGTTTCATATGATACTCTACTTTTAGGATTTTCTTACATTCATTATGAATTAAATACCAAAATTCTTTAGTTTTAGGACAAGTCCACCACATGTGAAAGAAAGAGCCCTCCTGCTTCTCACATTTCCAACACTTGTTTTCAACATTTTTATACATTATATTTAACTAGCTGTACCCGGCACGCGTTGCTGTGCCCTATTTAGGAGATGCGAGAAAGTCTGATTATGTAAGGGTTGGAATTGATGTTACTTATGGTCTTGGTGGGGTCATGGCTGTGTCGTTGTGGGTTGTTCTGGTGGGTGGGATGTTGAAGTCCTGTGGAGTTCTCTGTCTGTGGTGTTCCTGGCGTTCTGCAGAGCTTGTGGATATACAATGTTTTTTGTCTTTCCGTCTGCTGTGTTGATGTAGAGGTTCTGTGGTTTCCCAACTCTGGAGCACACTACGTAAGAGTTGTCCGTGGGAGAAGCATTCTGTGTCAAAGTCTATGCCACAGATTTGTAGTGTTTGTCCTTGAGCCTTGTTTATGGTGATGGCAAAAGCTAGTGTAGTGCAGTGTCTTTCTGTTCTGGCGTTTGTTCTGCCCTTTTTTGTGTGATGTATGTAGCGTTGCGAGTGTGTCATCCGATGCTGTTCTTTTAGGAGGCATGGCTTGTCTTTTGGGTCAGCTTATGCCTGTGTGGAAGGAAAGAATGGCATACAAATGGGTTGAGCAGTAGACGCAAGGTTGTGTTATGTGCGTATTGTGTTGTGTGTAGGTATTACTTTTGTGTTATTCTGGGGGTATGTGTTTGTCAGTGGTGCCTGTGTCCCTGGTGCCCTATTTGTCTCCCTCCTAGATCTTGACCGTGGCAGTTTAACCCTCAACTGAAATCACTCAGCATTCTAAGTGGCTTTGCCCACTGTTACTATGGTAACTGATGTTGGCCAATGGGTTTTGCTGGCTGCCACAGGGGATGCTGGGAAATGTAGGTTTTTTGTATCGTTGTTTGGGGGCCTTCTAGGTTTTGGGGGGGAAGTTTCTTTGCTAAAAACCTTCCTTGCCTGAGGCCTATTTGTGTTGGCAAGTTTGGTGTCTCTGCCTTGGAAGGTTTCTCTGTCTCTGTCAGTCGTTCGACGACGGGACCTCCTTTATATAATAGATTTCTTAGGGGTAATATACCATTGATGTATCATTTTCAGCCAATTTTCTTTTAAATTGGTTGCATATGTAATTTTGAGCTGTTTTGTCCACAACTTTTCCCATTCCTTTAACTGAATGGGTCTTCCAATGTTCTGTGCCCACTTTATCATAGATTGTTTGACTACTTCCTCCTCTGTTACCCAGTTCAGTAACATGGAGTATATTTTGGATATGGCTTTTATTCTCATTTTTCAAAATTACATCCTAAGATTTTCTGATATCAAAACTAGAAAACCAGTGGATGCCAGATGTTGATGACTTCCAATTTCCATCATCTCTATCCCGCTTAGTCAATGTTGTAATATTATGGCGAAAGTAGTTCATCGACACTTGGAAAGCCAAGCTCCCCTCTGAAATCAAAAATTCAGAAATTAAATAAAAGAAAAAGAAACAAAAAATAGAAATGGGAAGAAAGTCACTTGGAAGGACCTTTCTTACATTATATGATATATGTTTTACCCCAGCTTATGGGCCTCCGTCCGATGAGGTACTTACCTATTTATTTATTTCTCGCATTTATATCCCGTCACTTCTCAACCCCCGAAGGGGGACTCAGGACGGCATTACAATTAAACCCTATTAGAGGCTATTACAAAATTACAATAATAAAATCACATATTAAAACATCACATCATAAAAACTACATAGTTAAAACCATACAAAGATTGAACAATAAAAACCAGGCTCCACCGTCATATCACTATTGCAATATGTCCCTTAAAGTGCTGCTTACATCTATTGCCCAAAAGCCTGGTTCCAAAACCATGCCATACTTAGTCTAACACCTAAACCACTACACCATACTGGCTCTCTGAGGGTTAGATTGAATTTTGTGTAACTAAAGGCATTATCACACCATGCTAACAACAATACATTACTTCCACTTTTGCCTGAGCCTTATTGCATGATATTTTTGCTCTCTGGGTATCATTGCATTGCAGGGTCATTGGAAATGTAATTTTGCCCATTGGAAATATTCTATTCAGAAACCGCTTTTGCCACAAGAACTCAATAATAATTCTGGTTGCAGATTTCTCATAGTGCTTTCATTGATGAATGATCCATTAGTGGATGTGATCAGGGGCGGTACTACCTTTAGGCAAAGAACGCCGCTGCGTGGGATGCCATCTGGGTAAAGGGCGCATTCCCCCGCCCACCAGACAGCGTCCAGCTGGTGTTCCGCTTTTGGGCCTTGTGCGCTCCGACGGCGCGCCGTAGCAAACCTCCCTGCGTGCCGAATAGGGAGTGCTGTGTTTACAAGCTTCTGCGCCTGTGCACAGGAGCTTCTGGGCATGCGCGGAGGGGGGGGCGCGTGCCGAATAGGGAGTGCTGTGCTTACAGGCTTCTGCGCCTGCGCACAGGAGCTTCTGGGCATGCGCGGGGGGCACGTGCTGAATAGGGAGTGCTGTGTTTACAAGCTTCTGCACCTGCGCACAGGAGTTTCTGGGCATGCATGGGGGGCGTGCTGAATAGGGAGTGCTGTGTTTACAGGCTTCTGCGGCTGCGCACAGAGCTTCTGGGCATGTGCGGAGGGGGGCGCGTGCCGAATAGGGAGTGCTGTGCTTACAGGCTTCTGCGCCTGCGCACAGGAGCTTCTGGGCATGCGTGGAGGGTGGGGCGCGTGCCGAATAGGGAGTGCTGTGCTTTACAGGCTTCTGCGCCTGCGCACAGGAGCTTTTGGGCATGTGCGGGGGGGGGCACGTGCTGAATAGGGAGTGCTGTGTTTACAGGCTTCTGCACCTGCGCACAGGCTAAGCTATAAATACAAATAAACACAAATCTCATAACACATACATTCACCTCACTACGTCTTTCGTCTTCCTCTACTAGCATTACGTCTTTCCTCTTTCTCTACTAGCATAACGTTAATCGTCTTACTCTACTAGCATTACGTTTTTCGAGTTCCTCTACTAGCATTACTTTTTTGACTTTGTTTTGACTTTGTTTTGGTTTTTTGGCACAAAGCTAAGCTATGGAAGCTTTGACGGCCGAAGTGGCTCAGTTAAGAGGACTAATTA
This sequence comes from Anolis apletophallus, assembly GCA_030556195.1. NCBI lineage: Eukaryota > Metazoa > Chordata > Lepidosauria > Squamata > Anolidae > Anolis > Anolis apletophallus. The sequence continues at coordinate 38,481 of JARBWK010000230.1, read as the reverse complement.
AGGACTTGCAAATTGCAAACAAGACTACTAGCAATGTGCCTCGTGTGAGGCTAACGCCTCCGGGGAGATTTGATGGAGAAAGACACAAGCTGCAAGCTTTTTTGGCCGAGGTGGAACTTTTTTGCTAGATTGGACCTGATCCTTACTAGATTTTTTGAAGATCGATCAAAACCCAGCAGTCTACTGGAGCTGGATAAGAGAGAAGTCACAGTAACAAATCATTCCAACAATCTGCAGATTGAGAACTGTAGTCCAAAAGTTAGCAACACTAACAAAAGTCATGCAAAGGACATAGACACTTGGACTGACATGAGACACCTTGGGAAAGAAGAGTTGGCTAACTCTCCACCCATGGAACGTGTTCCCTTTACCCCGTAATTAAGATCAGCAAACTAGCATTACATCTTTTGTCTTCTTCTACTAGCATTACGTTTTTCGTCTTCCTCTACTAGCATTACGTTTTTCGACTTCATCTACTAGCATTACGTTTTCCGACTTCTACTAGCATTACGTTTTCCGACTTCCTCTACTAGCATTACGTTTTTCAACTTCCTCTACTAGCATTACGTTTTCCGACTTCTACTAGCATTTCGTTTTTCGACTTCCTCTACTAGCATTACGTTTTTCGTCTTCCTCTACTAGCATTACGTTTTCCGACTTCCTCTATTAGCATTACGTTTTCCGACTTCTACTAGCATTTCGTTTTTCGACTTCCTCTACTAGCATTACGTTTTTCAACTTCCTCTACTAGCATTACGTTTTCCGACTTCTACTAGCATTTCGTTTTTCGACTTCCTCTACTAGCATTACGTTTGTCGTCTTCCTCTATTAGCATTACGTTTTCGACTTCCTCTACTAGCATTACGTTTTCCGACTTCCTCTACTAGCATTACGTTTTTCAACTTCCTCTACTAGCATTACGTTTTCCGACTTCTACTAGCATTACGTTTTCCGACTTCCTCTACTAGCATTACGTTTTCCGACTTCCTCTACTAGCATTACGTTTCAACTACTTCTACTAGCATTACGTTTTCCTTCCTTCTACTAGCATACGCACTTCCTTCCTCTACTAGCATTACGTTTTTCGACTTCCTCTACTAGCATTACGTTTTTCGACTTCCTCTACTAGCATTACGTTTTCCGACTTCCTCTACTAGCATTACGTTTTCCGACTTCTACTAGCATTTCGTTTTTCGACTTCCACTACTAGCATTACGTTTGTCGTCTTCCTCTATTAGCATTACGTTTTTCAACTTCCTCTACTAGCATTACGTTTTCCGACTTCTACTAGCATTTCGTTTTCGTCTTCCTCTACTAGCATTACGTTTTTCGTCTTCCTCTACTAGCATTACGTTTTCCGACTTCCTCTACTAGCATTACGTTTCTCGTCTTACTCTACTAGCATTACGTCTTTCGTCTTCCTCTACTAGCATTACATCTTTTGTCTTCTTCTACTAGCATTACGTTTTTCGTCTTCCTCTACTAGCATTACGTTTTTCGTCTTCCTCTACTAGCATTACGTTTTCCGACATCATCTACTAGCATTACGTTTTTCAACTTCCTCTACTAGCATTACGTTTTTTCGACTTCCTCTACTAGCATTACATTTTTCAACTTCCTCTACTAGCATTACGTTTTCCGTTCTCTACTAGCATTACGTTTTTCGTCTTCCTCTACTAGCATTACGTCTTTTGTCTTCCTCTACTAGCATTACGTTACTTGTCTTCTTCTACTAGCATTACGTTTCACGTCATCCTCTAATCGTATTTTGTCTTTCGTCTTCCTCTACTAGCATTACGTTTTTCGTCTTCCTCTACTAGCATTACGTTTTTCGACTTCTTCTAGCATTACGTTTTTCGTCTTCCTCTACTAGCATTACGTTTTTCGACTTCCTCTACTAGCATTACGTTTTCGTCTTCCTCTACTAGCATTACGTTTTTCGACTTCCTCTACTAGCATTACGTTTTTCGACTTCCTCTACTAGCATTACGTCTTTCGTCTTCCTCTACTAGCATTATGTTTTTCCTCTTCCTCTACTAGCATTACGTTTTTCGTCTTCCTCTACTAGCATTACGTTTGTCGTCTTCCTCTACTAGCATTACGTCTTTCGTCTTCTTCTAGCATTACGTTTTTCGTCTTCCTCTACTAGCATTACGTTTTCCGACTTCCTCTACTAGCATTACATCTTTCGTCTTCCTCTAATCGCATTACTTCTTTCGTCTTCCTCCACTAGCATTACGCTACTCGTCTTCCTCTACTAGCATTACATCTTTCGTCTTCTTCTAGCATTACGTTTTTCGTCTTCCTCTACTAGCATTACGTTTGTCGTCTTCCTCTACTAGCATTACGTCTTTCGTCTTCCTCTACTAGCATTACGTTTGTCGTCTTTCTCTAATAGCATTACGCTTGATGATGATGTGGAAGGAGAGTTTCCATCATTACAAAGAATCCTTATGGGGCATAGTCGGACTATCTGTCTGTCTGTCTGCCTGCCTATCTATCTGTCTATCTACTTGCAAGTGATGTCTTTATTCTTGGGTTTCCAGGCATTCAAGCTCAAAATGATTGTGAGAGGCGACGCCCCGGCCATTTTGGCAACCGCCAGCCTTTGCAAGAAAGAGGTGCGTTTGGTTATTGAAATGGTGCTTTCTCTTTTCCCTGTTCTCATCCCTTTTCTCCTTCCTTTCATCCCTTTTCTTTCTTCCCCCTCCCTCCCTTCCCCATTCCTTTCATTCTCTCCCTTTCCTCTCAATTCCTCTCTCTCTTCTTCCTTCCTTCCTTCCCACTCTCCCTCCCTTCTCCATACCTTTCTTTCTCCTTTTCCATGTTCCTTCGTTCCCACCTACCTTTCCTCCTCGTTCTCTTTCTTCCCACTACCTTCTCCATTCCTTTCTTTCTTTCCCTTTCCTCTAAATTTCCTCTTTCTTCCTTCCTTCCTTTTTTCCCACTCTCCCTTCTCCATACCTTTCTTTCTCCTTTTCCGTCTTCCTTCTTACGTTCCTTCCTTGCTTCCTTCCTTCCTACCTACCTTCCCTCCTCTTTCTCTTTCTTCTTCTATCTTCTCCGTTCCTTTCTTTCTCTCCTTTTCCTCCAAATTTCCTCCCTCCCTCTCTTCTCTTCCTTCCTCTCCTCTTTCTTTCTTTCTTTCTTTCATTCTTCCCACTCTCTCCCTTCTCCATTCCTTTCTTCCACTTTCCTCTAAATTTCCTCCTTCCCTTCCTCTTCCTTCCTTCCTTCCTTCCTTCCTTCCTTTCTTTCTTTCTTCCCACTCTCTCCCTCCTCCATTCCTTTCTTCCACTTTCCTCTAAATTTCTTCCTTCCCTTCCTCTCTTCTTTCTCTTTCTTTCTTTCTTTCTTTCTTTCTTTCTTTCTTCACACTCTCTCCCTTCTCCATTCCTTTCTTCCACTTTCCTCTAAATTTCTTCCTTCCCTTCCTCTCTTCTCTCTTTTTATTTCTTTCTTTCTATCTTTCTTTCTTCACACACTCTCCCTTCTCCATTCCTTTCTTCCACTTTCCTCCTTCCCTTCCTCTTTTCTTTCTTTCTTTCTTCGCACTCTCTCCCTTCTCCATTCTTTTCTTCCACTTTCCTCTAAAGTTCCTCCTTCCCTTCCTCTTTCTTTCTTTCTTTCTTTCTTTCTTCACACTCTCTCCCTCCTCCATTCCTTTCTTCCGCTTTCCTCTAAATTTCCTCCTTCCTTTCCTCTCTTCTTTCTTTCTTTCTTTCTTCCCACTCCCTCCCTTCTCCATTCTTTTCTTTCTCTCCCATTCCTCCTTCCTTCCTTCCTTCCTTTCCCTTCCTTTTCTCTTCCTTCCTTTCTCTCCTTTCTTCCAGGTCTGAAAGGGTCTCCCTCACAGAGGGCCACTTCACCTAGCAACAGCCTTAGTGGCATAGACAGGCACACTTTGACTTTTACATAAATAGAGATTATTTATTAATTAAGAATACACATTTTTCCTGCACCCCGGGACCCTCTTCAAGCTGATACCAGGAGGATACTCTATCTATCTATCTATCTCATCTCTATCTCAGAGGCAGAACTTTACAACACAACCAAATCATCTCTTTCCACAGCCTTGGGAGTCCCAGTGTTTCTGCAGCAATTTCCCGCACGACGTCTTCTGTGCCGATTCCTGGGGGCCGTCGCTGCTCGTTTCTACGGATGCCGGGGTCCTGCTCTTAGACGGTTGGTAGTTGCTCACAAATGTGTACATTTGCAACAAATTGGGTTAATAATTAATAATTAAATAATTAATAATTAATAATTAATAATTAATAATTAATAATTAATAATTAATAATTAATAATTAATTTATTGTGTCAGAAGCAAATTGAGAATACAGCTATCATGTACAAAAAAAAAAACCCTTGGCATGATACTAAATATCTTTTGACCAGAAGTGCCTCGGGTGTCGCTGTGAGAAGGTCCTCCTGTGTGCATGTGGCAGGGCTCAGGTTGCGTTGCAGTAGGTGGCCTGCGGTTTGCTCTTCTCCACACTTGCATGCTGTGGCCTCCTCTTTCAGGTCCCATTTCTCAAGGTTGGCTCTGCATCTCGTGGTGCCAGATCGCAATCTGTTCAGTGCCCTCCAAGTCACCCAGCCTTCTGTGTGCCCAGGAGGGAGTTTCTCATCCGGTCTCAGCCATTGATTGAGGTTCTGGGTTTTGGCCTGCCACTTTTGGACTCTCGCTTGCTGAGGTGTACCTGTGAGTGTCTCTGTAGATCAGGGGTTGAGAACCTTTTTGACTCAGACAGCCACAAAAGCAAAATATTTGGAAATTTATTTCAGTGAGAGCATTATAATATATTTTAAGACTGAATTCAACTAAATGTGAGCATAATAAGCCCCTGAATTTATTCATAATAATAATGATGATGATAATATTCATTCAGCCTTTGCTAACAACAATAATAATAACAACAACAGGTTCCTAGAGTAGGAGGAGACCTCCAAGGGCCATCCAGTCCAACCTCCTTCTGCCATAAGGGAAAAACACAATCAAGGCACTCCTCACAGATGGCCATTCAGCCATCTTGAACCAAACTTGAGCCTCCATCATCAGCAGAGGGTCCAGTTGGACTAGCAGGCTTTTCACCAGAGGCGACGGGCTAACCAACGCAACCATCCATTATTGGCAGACGGAGCTCCTCCCCCCCCCGGGTGACCCAGCCACAGGACCTTCGACGGGTTCACCTTCAACCTCAGGCCAGGATTAAGTGTTTGTGGCGCCCTAGGCCACACTGTGGGAGTGCCGCCCTCGGGGGGCATGGGGCCGCTTGCGGGCATGCGCGAGCGATGCGGGACTTCCCTCCACCTCCTCCTTGCTCGCGTTGGTCGGCCCCGCCCCTCCGGTCGGCCCCGCACTGCTGCCTGGTTGCTCTCTCCACCTCTTTCTACTTCCCCAGTAAACATTAACCAGGTGCGATCCTTATCCGCGTCGCCTGCCTTGTGCCTGCCTGCCTTCCTTCCTTTGCTTCTTGCTCTCACAAACCTGCAGAAACCTGGCAAGAGGCAACTTGGAAACCTCAGGCTTCCTTTCCGTCCGGGACAAACTTAAGCCTGGGGTCGGGGGGAGGGAGAGAGATCTATCCTTCCCAATCTCCCTTTCCTGGGCTGTTTGGGGTCTGGGGCAGAGAGGGGGGGGGGGAGGAGGAGGAGGAGTAAGACTTAAGAGCACGGGATGGGGGCAAAGAAGGTGCTCGGGGAAGCCCCCAGACCCCAAACAGCCCAGGACCGGAGGGGCGGGGCTGACCGACGAGAGCAAGGAGGAGGTGGAGGGAAGTCCCGCGCCACTCGCACATGCCCGAGCGCCTTCTTTGCCCCCATCCCGTGCTCTTAAGTCTCCCTCCCTCTCTCTCTGCCTCCTCCTCCCTCTTTCCCTCGGTCTCTCCTTCCCCCCCCATCCCATTCCCCTGCCGATCAGTCTCTGCCACTCAGAGACCCTAGGGGCGGCGCCGCGGGACTTCCCTCCACCTCCTCCTTGCTCGTGTCGGTCGGCCCCGCCCCTCCTTCCTTCACTGAAGGAAGGAGAGATGGCTCGGCTTGAGCAAGGAGCAGGCGGAGGGACCCACGCAGGCGCAGAAGCGCCCGAAAATAGAACTTTTAATTTTTTAAAAAAATTTGGGGGGTCCAGATCAGCTGCTCACCCATGGCTGCCGCCCTAGGCCATGGCCTAGGGTGGCCTTATGGGTAATCTGGCCATGTTCAACCTGCTGGCCCAAAACTATCCAGTCACGGCTTCCAGGCACTGATGGAAATAATCGGGTACAGAGTCCGGCCGGCCTTCCATCCTCAGCACTGGTTGGGTGTCATCAGCGTACCGATGACACTCCAGATCGAAACTACGCACCAGTTGGGCATGTGGACGCATATAGGTGTTAAATAATAGAGGGGAGAGGATAGCCCCTTGGGGGACCCCACAGTTAAGGAGGACCCTTTCCGAGACATCTCTCCCCTACTTACTGTGGGTAGGTAACCTCGATCGTAGAGACAGAAAAACAGGTAGGTGAATAAGTATGGTTGGTAAACAAATAAACGTCCACCAATATAGGTCTCAGTTCGGTAGGCAGATATATACATGCCTATATAAGTCTCAGTCAATATAAGTCTCAGCCGACGGGATATAAAATTGACGGCGCCACCCCGTTTCGCCCGGAGGGGCTTTTTCAAGGCCGTGCAAGGAGAATAATATCCAGTATAGAGGCATTCAAGGTGAAATATAAGAGCAAAGGTCTATGAAGACAGCTTCACAACATGGTTAATGTTTAAATCGACTGGATAGGCCTGTTGAGTCTTGGAGAGCTTCTCCTTGCACTTGCTCTATTATAATGGCTTTCCTGAGCACCGGGAAACAAAGCCCAATTTCCAACCAAGGGATTGTGAAATGTCTTGTTCATTCTCTTCCAGACGGACAGCCTTCAACGCCGGTGTTTGATAAAACTTTGCAAGTGAAGCAGATGCACATCCTGGAGACCTTGGACCTTCTGATCATGAGAGCCGACAAAGGTAAGAAGTGCAATATTAGGAGAATGCAATGAAGCATAGAGCTGGTTTGGGGGGGAGATACAGTCTGGATCCTGTTGTTTGGATGCTTTGGTTTAAAATCTCCCATGAATGCCTCTGTTTGTTGGAGTTCAACCTGTGATTGTGTTTCAAGATCAAGGTGCTTTAGATGTGGGGAATGATGTCAATGAGGGTCAAGATGGTGATGGTCTGGTCAATGATATTAATGCAGAGAATGATATAGAGCAGGGGTAGGCAATTATTTTTTCCAAGGGGGCCACACGAGAGCCAAAAAATATTATGGGGGGCCGCACCTAAAGGCTGAACTACATTCTTATCTACATTATTTATTTATTTATTTACTATATTTACTATATATTACACATCATTAATATTAACATATTAATATATCAAGAAATATTCATATATTATTAGTATTAATATCATAATTATTATATTATCTATATATATAAAAAGAGAAGGTCCGTTTTTGACGGGAAAACTATAACCCCCAGACCCACAAAACCCACTGAACACATTCCCAGAGACTACGAGGTACATTCGTGGCACAAAAAACCTGACCATACCTCGCAAGACCCTAAAAACCCACCCCTCAAACATTCCCATTCAAACCTATGGAGCGAAGGAGCTGGAGGAGGGGGTGCAGGAGGCGGCCACGGGGCCGGTCGCGCGCAGGGGGGAGGAGGCGGATCCCTCCCTCCTTCCTCTTCAAACCCTCCCAGCCGCTCCCGGGAGGGGGACTGGAAGAGGGGGCTTTCCGACGACGAAGGCGCCACCGTGCCGGCCTCTTCTGCCGCCCGATCCCAGCGGAGGCGGGAGGGAAGCTGACCTTTTCCCGGCCAGCTATTTCTCCTTCTCGCCCCGCACTCCTTCCTTCATGGATGGAAGGAGGGCAGGGAGAGGAGGAGAAAGAGGTGCCCGGGGAAAGGGCAGCTTGCCTCCCGCCTCCGCCGGGATCGGGAGCAAATCGCCGGAGCCGGCGAGAAGGAGGAGGAAGGGGCGGAGGAGGAGGAAACAGCAGCGATGGGGAAAGGATCGCAGCCTCCCGGTGCAGGAGGCCGGCCTGCCCATGGGACTACACTTCCCAGAAGGCTCTGCGCCACTCACTGGGAAGAAAGGTGACCGCGCGGGGCCTTCTGGGAAGCGTAGTCCCATGGCCAGGCCCTTTCCCCCCATTGAGCGGCGTGTGTGTGTGTCTCCCGCAACAGAAACAGCCACACACACACGAAGAGAGAGAGAGAGCAGGAAAAAGACAGGCCCAAACTAACCGGGCCAGCACCGTGCCCACCTCCTCAAGCCCTCAAGGAAGGGCAAGCAGGCACCGGAAGACACGGACATGGAAGAGGCAAGCAAGCTTACAAAACACATAATAATAACACCCATAATAATAATAAAAAATATCCAACATCTACACAAAACAACACAAACACACACATATACACACACATATATACACATAAACAAATATACACATATATACACACACATATACATACACAAACACACACACATAAACACACACACATATACACACATACACACAAACAATACACATAACCACACACATATATACATACACATAAACATACACATATATACACACAAAAACACATAGACACATACACATATACACAAACACATACACATATACATACACAAAAACACACACATACACTTATAAAAACACACATACATACACATACATGCACAAACACATACATACACTTACACACAAATATATATACACATACATACACAAACACATATAAATACACATACACACACACACACACATATATATATATACACAAATACAAACACATATATACACACACAAAACACATAATCACATCATTTCTAGCCCTTACATACCCAGACTACCTCACATCTCCTAAATAGGGCACAGCAACACGTGCCGGGTTCAGCTAGTAGTATATATATAGGCTAGTCTTTCTCAACCGCTGTGTGCCGTTTGGGATCAGCTGGTGTGCCTCGAGAAACCTCTTTCCCCTCTCCTTTCTGTCAGATTATTGCATTTTGAATAGCAATTCATGAGTCAGCACAAGATATATTTTCGCAGTTTGAGATGACCTGCAGTGTGACATGTTTGACACCAGATGGCGCTGTCTCAAGACTGCTAAATGGAACCTTGAGGAATGTCAGTTACAAAGTGACAGTTGGGATCTGTCAGTTGGGATTTAATATCTGTGAGGAAAGGATGTTTAGAAAGGTAGCTGTGATGGCTGTTGTTTTTCGATGTTTTGCCAGCTATTGTTAAATACAATTCAATACAAAGTTATATATTTACCTTGTGAATTGAATGAGAGTTTCATTATTCACTCGAACAGAGACTGGAGTTTTTGGGCCGATGGGGAATTAAACTTCTATATTTCTGTTGCCTATCCGCTGTGACATAAATACTCAACGCCGAAGACTTTCTTCCCCCTCCGAGGTTTTCCCACGGCACACCAGCTAATCGCGGATCAGCGGTTGGGAAAGAGAGAGAGGACCTAGAGAGGCAGGGGAGGCTCAGGAGTGGAGGGGCTTTTTGCCACAGCAACGCGTGGCAGGGCACGGCTAGTCTTCAATAAAAAAGGATTGTTTTCCTACTCAACGTGTGGTGTTTTTAAGCCAGAGGGTTAGTCCTGTCCTGGAGTGCAACACTGTCAGTGCTTCTTGCCTTGCAGGAAAGGATGCCCGGCTCCTGGTCTTCAGGCTCAGCGCCGTCCAGAAAGGCATCGAAGGCAAGCAGATCAAGAGCAAGTGCGACTGCAGGGAGAACAAGCTGGAGAAAACGAAAGGTGATCTGGAGTTGGTTTGGGCTGAATGCCTCTCTCGCACAAGCTGTATTATATGCAGATTTTAATCATAGAGACCCCCAAGGGCCATCTAGTCCAACCCCCTTCTTCCTGCCATGCGAGGACACACAACCAAAGCCCTCCCAACAGATGTCCATCTAGCCTTTCTTTACAAAGAAAGTTGGGAATTGTGGGAGTTGAAGTTCAAAACCCCTGGAAGTTTGCCCATGCCTGCACTATACCAACTAAGTAGAATCGCAGCCATCCAGATGTGTCTACATTATTATTATTATTATTATTATTATTATTACAACTACTAGCCGCCCTCTGCCACACGTTGCTGTGGCCCAGACTGTGTATATATCTTTTGTGTGTGTATACATGCGTATATGTGTGTGTATATATTTGTATATATGTGTATATATGTGTGTTTGTGTATATATGTGGTTTTTATTTATTTATTTATTGTTCAAATTTGTGAGTCGCCACTCCCGGGTGGCTCGGGGCGACTTACACGATACATTCAGATTAAAACACCATAAAAACAGATAAAACACAGTAAAATACAATAAAAATACACAACAGGCCAATTGCACAGGTGTGGATACTACATCAGGACACGCAATACAAGGAGGCAGAGTACTGTATTTTGGGGGGCTTTTTAAGTATCTTCTCCTGTGTTTTTCAGTGTTTTTATGAGTAATGGTCACTCATTGGCCTGATAGACTAGAACAACAACAATAACAATAACGACAACAACAATAAATACATAGCTTTTTGAGTCTCTTTCAGGAGATATAAAGCAGGGTATAAATTAATACATACAATAATAATATAATATTAATAAATACAATAATATAATATATAGTAATAGTAATAATAATAGCTACTTAGATACCCCTTTGGGGAGAGAAAGCAGAGCATTAATATAATAATAATAATATAATAATTTGAGCACCCTTTGGAGAGATAAAGCAGGGCATAAATATAATAATAATAGAGGCACTTTCTGTGCCCTTTGGGGAGAAAAAGTGGAGTATAAATAAATATAATAGTAGAATAATAATAATAATAATATAGATACATAGCCCTTTGGAGAGATAAAGCAGGGCATAATTATAATTATCATATAATATATAGTAATCTATTATATAAAGGAGGTCCCTTCATGGAACGACCGTCCTAGGCAGAGAAACCTTCCAAGGCAGAGACACCAAACTTGGCAACATAAATAGGCCTCAGGCAAGGTAGGTTTTTAGCAAAGAAACTTTCACCCCCAAAACCTAGAAGGCCCCCAAAACAACAATACAAAAAAACTACATTTCCCAGCATCCTCCGCGGCCGCCAACGAATCTCCCGGCCTCTACATTCTGACAACATGATTGGTTGCCAGTGAGGGAGTATTTCCATAACGCCTCTATTGGCCAGCCAACATGAACATTCCGACCCATAATAAACTGTCAGAGAAGGATAAGGCAAAGGCCTGAGGCAGACACCAACACAAACACCCAATTCACTTCCCACAGAAAATTTAAACCCCTACAAATCACAAACCACGCCCAAAATTGACAGTAAGGCTTCATTAACTTAATTTCCCTGACTAGGCCTCACTTAATGGGATGCTGTTTACGCTCTGAATTGACAGTAAGGCTTCATTAATTTGATTTTCCTGAATTGACAGACTTGAGGCCTCAGCTCATGGGACATTGTGTATGGCCTGAATTGACAGTAACCTACCTTGGCACCCAGAGCCCCTATGACCCACGCTACATTCTATTGCAGTTTGGAGGAGGGTGGACCATGGATGATGGGATTTGATATACCTCCATGGATTATGGGATTTGTAGTACTTCAAAACCCATCATTCCCCACAGACCACTGTGTCCCAGAACCAAGACCGATAAAGACCCAACTTGGCAAACAATGCCCCCCATGACCCACACTCCATCGACTGCAGATTAGAGGAGGACACACCATGGATAATGGGATTTCAAGTACCTCCACTCACTTCCAAAGTACCCCACCCAAACAAGCATCAACCTCTACATCAACACAGCAGACGGAAAGACAAAAAACATTGTATATCCACAAGCTCTGCAGAACGCCAGCAACACCACACACCGACAACTCCACAGGACTCCAACATCCCACCCACCAAAACAACCCACAACGACACAGCCATGACCCCAACAACACCATAACTAACAACAACTCCAACCCTTACATACTCAGACTTCCTCGCATCTCCAAAATAGGGCACAGCAACGCGTGCCGGGTACAGCTAGTGTATATATATAGTAATAGTAATAATAATAGCTACTTTGATACCCCTTTGGGGAGATAAAGCAGAGCACGGCGGAGTGCGGATCGCAGATCGCAGATCTCCGGCCCTGGCGCGCATGGGGAGGCAGGGCCGGAGGTCGGCGATCCGCCCTCGCGCCGTGTCCCCTTTGTCGCAGATAAAAGCGCCTGAAAGAAGGTAAGCCTGGGAGCTTACCTTCTTTCAGGCACGGTCGCTGCAACCGCGGGGGACACGGCGGAGGGCGGATCGCCGATCTCCGGCCCTGCCTCCGGCCCTGGTGCGCAAGGCCAGCGTCGTACGTGTCCTCCAACGGCCTGACGCCACCCACGGGACGCGTACGACGCTGGCGCGAGGAGGTGGTTAGGGCACTGGCGGTGTGGGTGCGAAGGTTCAGGGTGAGTGGGGAGAGAGGGAGACGGGATGGGTTGGTGTGTTGGGGGGGAGGGGGTGTCGGAGTGCGCCTGCGCGATTGCTCTACCTGTGTTCTGCGCTCGCGGCCAGCGCAGAACGGGAGGCAATGGGCGGTTTTGGGGGGCTTGTTTTGGGGGGGTGCAAGGTAGGGAGGTGGGTTTTTGTGTGTGAAGGTTATACCTCGTGGTCTGGGGGAATGTGTCTCGTTGGATTGGTGTTTCTGGGGGGCATAGTTTGGCCGTGCATAAAGTCCTTTGCACGACCACTCTCTTTTTATAATAGATAATAATAATACATAGCTGCTTTGAGCACCCTTTGGAGAGATAGAGTAGGGTATAAATTAAAAAATAGTAATACCACTTTGGACTCGAACAATGATGGATCTGGACCAAATTTGGCATGAATATTCCATATGCCCAAATATGAACACAGATGGAGTTTGGGGGAAAAGACCTTGACATTTGGGAGTTGTAGTTGCTGGGATGTATAGTTCACTTACGTAGCTACGGGCGGCCAGTGGCAGCGGGGAGTCACAGGGGGCAACGTGAGATTCTCCCCTGAATGGGGCGAGAGTGGTAAGCAAATGCTTACTTTGCGGAGTGCAAGATCCAGCCCTACTTGTGATTCACAAAAGGATTGCTCACCCACTCCCACCCTCTCTGAGAATGTTTACTCCTGAGATACCCTTCCCAGGCAGCCATTGGTAGCCCCAAATCTCTCTCTCTCTCTTCCAGGCTGCCATTTGTATGCCATCAACACACACCACAGCAGCGAGCTGCGGATCGTGGCCGCCATCCGGAACAAGCTGCTCCTCATCACCCGGAAGTTCTGGCAATGGGAAGGTCTCGGCAGCACGCCCTCGATGTCCCCGCAGTCGGAGTCCCCCGTGGAGGAGTTCCAGTACATCCGGGTGAGTCGGGGGTCAGTCGTGGTCTTCGTCTAGTTCCGTGGTTCTCAAAGTGGGTGGTACTGCCCCCTGGTAGGCGGTGGGATGATTCAAGGGGGCACTGGGAGGCTCTGGAGAATTTGGGGGGCGCTGAGCCCTGTAAGGGGGCAGTGGGAAGGGAAAAGGCCACACAGGTTTCCAGGCAGCGCACCCTTCCTCTCCTTAACTCCGCCCACGGCCCAGGACCAGGGCCCTCTATTGGTTGCATGTCGTCCAGGGGCGTGGCCTCACTCCGCCCATTCTCCAGTGGCGGCCTCCTTCACCTTGGGCTCCTCTAAGACGCGCCTTCTCCTGGGGGCGGGACTTCCCTCCCTCTCCCTGTGACCTCCGATGGCAGGCTGCTGGTTGCCCCGTCCGTGCTTGCTGATGGCGGCGTTGGCATTGGTGCTGGGTCTCTACTATGTGGGGAGGGTCTCCTCCTCCTCGCTCAGAGGAGCCCCATCTCCGTGTCTCCGCCCCCCTCCTGGCGCGGGAGGAGGTACACGTGGCCTCGGTGGCCTCGGTGCTTGGCATAGGCGGGGGCAGCGCTGCGCTCTCTGGCTCGGGAGGGGGCCCTGCGCCTGGCCAGCGCCTTTGTCCTGCACCTCCTCACTTGAATGTTTCTAATGTACATCTTTCTTTACAATATTTTACGAAAAAGTAAAAAGATTAACACATAAATCTTTCTGTTTAATTGCTATTAAAAATTTTTTTAATTAATTCTTTTTCATGGAAAAAGGGCGGTAGGCCAAAAAAGTTTGAGAACCACTGGTCTAGTTTCTTGGGAGGTATTGAGACCTGCTTTTCCTTAAATCCGGAGGCCAATGGAGGCTTGGGTGTTGTTGTGTGGCTTCCAAGCTACATGACCCATGTGTTTTAGCAGCATTATCTCCTCCTGACTACTGTGGCTGGCATTTTCAAATAACATTTTTTTTCTAAAATTGACCCAGGAATACTAATAATACTATTAATACGAATAATTTCATAGTAATAATATAATTTAACTAGCTGTACCCGGCAGGCGTTGCTGTGCCCTATTTAGGAGATGCGAGGAAGTCTGAGTATGTAAGGGTTGGAATTGATGTTACTCATGGTCTTGGTGGGGCCATGGCTGTGTCGTTGTGGGTTGCTCTGGTGGGTGGGATGTTGAAGTCCTGGGGAGTTGTCGGTGTGTGGTGTTGCTGGCGTTCTGCAGAGCTTGTGGATATACAATGTTTTTTGTCTTTCCGTCTGCTGTGTTGATGTAGAGGTTGATGCTTGTGTGGGTGGGGTACTTTGGAAGTGAGTGGAGGTACTTGAAATCCCATCATCCATGGTGTGTCCTCCTCTAATCTGCAGTTGGATGGAGTGTGGGTCATGGGGGCACTGTGTGCCAAGTTTGGTCTTTATCGGTCTTGGTTCTGGGCCACAGTGGTCTGTGGGGAATGAAGGGTTTGAAAGTACTACAAATCCCATAATCCATGGAGGTACATCAAATCCCATCATCCATGGTCCACCCTCCTCCAAAGTGTAGTAGAATGTAGCGTGGGTCATAGGGGCTCTGTGTGCCAAGGTAGGTTACTGTAAATTCAGGCCATACACAATGTCCCATGAGCTGAGGCCTAGTCAGGAAAATCAAGTTAATGAAGCCTTACTGTCAATTTTGGGCGTGGCCTGTGATTTGTAGGGGTTTAAATTTTCTGTGGGAAGTGAATTGGGTGTTCGTGTTGGCGACTGCCTCAGGCCTTTGCCTTATCCTCCTCTGCCAGTTTAGAGGGTCGGAATGTTCGTGTTGGCTGGCCAATAGGGGCGTTATGCAAATACCCCCTCACTGGCAACCAATCATGTTGTCAGAATGTGGAGGCTGGGAGATTCGCTGGCGGCCGTGGAGGATGCTGGGAAATGTAGGTTTTTTTGTATCGTTGTTTTGGGGGCCTTCTAGGTTTTGGGGGGGAAGTTTATTTGCTAAAAACCTACCTTGCCTGAGGCCTATTTTTGTTGCCAAGTTTGGTGTGTCTGCCTTGTAAGGTTTCTCTGTCTATGGCAGTCGTTCCATGACGGGACCTCCTTTATATAATAGATAATGGGAATAATAATCTATATAAATAAAAAAGTAATGTTCGTTTGTGGGATTAATATATCTCAAAAATCACTGGACGGATTGACACCATATTTGGACACAACACACCTATCAGACCAACGAGTGACCATCACTCATAAAAACACTGAAAAACACAGTGGAAGGCACTTAAAAAGCACCACCCCCCAAAAAAACGCATGATATAGTACTATGCTAATAATATCATATATTGTATGTATATATATCTCTCTCTCTCTTGTAAGCCGCTCTGAGCTCCCTTCGGGGTGAGAAGGTGGCATATAAATGTTGTAAATAAACAAATTAATAAATAATATAATGTAATAATAACAAATAATATAATTTAATAATATAATGTAATAATAGTAATAATTTAATAATAATAATATAACTTTATTTATTATATTTATTTATTATATGTATTATAAAATTATAATAAAATTATTATATTTATTTATTATAAAATTATAATAAATTATATAATTTACTAGTTATAATATAATGTAATAATAATAAAGTGTAATAATAGTAATAATATAATAATGTAATAATAATAAAACTTTATTATATTTATTTATAATTCTCTCTCGCTATTATTTAACATCGATCTGCGACCACTTGCCCGGCTGGTGCGCAGCTTTGGGCTTGAGTGTCATCAGTACCCAATAATTTCCATCTTTGCCTCAAGGCCTTTACTGGATGGCTGCGATCCAGTAGGTTGAAGGTGAATCCAGTGAAGACGGAGATCCTTTGGCTGGGTCACCCAGGTGGTGGGGACCTCCAGCTTCCAACCCTGGACGGCGGGGCCTTATGCGCGTCGTCATCAGTAAAGAGCCTTGGAGTCCATCTGGACACTCAGCTTTCTATGGCGACTCACATCTCCATGGTTAGCCGAGTTGCGTTTTTCCATCTTCGCCAGGCTCGGAAGCTGGCCCCCTTACCTATCCCGTTGCGACTTGGCCTCGGTGATCCAAGCGACGGTCATCTCAAGGTTAGACTACTGTAACGCTCTTTACATTGGACTACCTCTGTCGGTGACCCGGAAACATAAGCTGGTGCAGAACACTGCAGCTCGATTGCTAATTATTTCAGTGCTAATTCTGTCACTGTTGTTTTAATGTTTTAATGTATTATGTGTTATTGTTCGCCTTAATTTGTGAGCCACCCCGAGCCACCTGGGAGTGGCGGCCAAGAATTGGAATAAATAAATAAATAAATAAATAAAATTATAAAATTATAATAAATTTATTTTATTTATTTATTATAAAATTATAATAAATTATATTATAATTTAGTAGTTATAATATAATTTAATAATAATAAAGTGCAATAATAGTAATAATATAATAATGTAATAATAATATAACTATTATATTTATTTATTATATTTATTATAAAATTATAATACATTTATTTATTATATTTATTTATTATACAATAAAATTATAATACATTATATTATAATTTAGTAGTTATAATATAATTTAATAATAATAAAGTGCAATAATAGTAATAATATAATAATGTAATAATATAACTATTATATTTATTTATTATATTTATTATAAAATTATAATACATTTATTTATTATATTTATTTATTATACAATAAAATTATAATACATTATATTATAATTTAGTAGTTATAAAAAAATTTAATAATAATAAAGTGCAATAATAGTAATAATATAATAATGTAATAATAATATAACTATTATATTTATTTATTATATTTATTATAAAATTATAATACATTTATTTATTATATTTATTTATTATACAATAAAATTATAATACATTATATTATAATTTAGTAGCTATAATATAATTTAATAATAATAAAGTGCAATAATAGTAATAATATAATAATGTAATAATAATATAACTATTATATTTATTTATTATATTTATCATAAAATTATAATACATTTATTTATTATATTTATTTATTATACAATAAAATTATAATACATTATATTATAATTTAGTAGTTATAAAAAATTTAATAATAAAGTGTAATAATAGTAATAATTTGATAAGTTGTGGCTAGGGGCCAGGTGCAACATCATTCAGTCTTACCAGGCAGGCCCCTGCACCCTGGACGTCAATTGAATCTTCTCCTTCCTCCTAAGGAGATCTGCTTGTCCGATATCCCGGCGGTCATGGCGCTGGTGGACGGTCCCACGGGGGAGAACGACAACCTCATCTGCGTCGCATACCGGCACCAGTTCGACTTGGTCAACGAGAGCACCGGGGAGGCCTACCGCTTGCATCACGTCGAAGCAAGCAGGGTAAGTTCTGGGTGATCTGAGTCCACACTACCATATATTCCAGTTCAATTTATTTTATTTATTTATTAATTTACAGTATTTATATAAGTTCACCTCGGGCACCACTGTTCAGTCCACAGAACTTTATTCCAGTTCAATTTATTTTATTTACCACCTAATTTACAGTAAAATATATTCTGCCCTCCTCACCTCGCACCAGCACCACCTAGTGTTCACCACCAGAACTTTAGCAACACTTGTAGAAGCAAAGCACCAGCACCACCTAGTGTTCGCCACCAAAACTTTAGCAACACTGTAGAAGCAACCAGCGCCACCTAGTGTTCACCACCAGAACCAACACTGTACCACCAGCACCACCTAGTGTTCACCACCAGAACGTTAGCAACACTGTAGAAGCAAAGCACCAGCGCCACCTAGTGTTCACCTCAGAACTTTAGCAACACTGTAGAAGCAAAGCACCAGCACCACCTAGTGTTCACCACCAGAACGTTAGCAACACTGTAGAAGCAAAGCACCAGCACCACCTAGTGTTCACCACCAGAACTTTAGCAACACTGTAGAAGCAAAGCACCAGCACCACCTAGTGTTCACCACCAGAACGTTAGCAACACTGTAGAAGCAAAGCACCAGCGCCACCTAGTGTTCACCACCAGAACTTTAGCAACACTGTAGAAGCAAAGCACCAGCACCACCTAGTGTTCACCACCAGAACGTTAGCAACACTGTAGAAGCAAAGCACCAGCACCACCTAGTGTTCACCACCAGAACTTTAGCAACACTGTAGAAGCAAAGCACCAGCACCACCTAGTGTTCACCACCAGAACGTTAGCAACACTGTAGAAGCAAAGCACCAGCGCCACCTAGTGTTCACCACCAGAACTTTAGCAACACTGTAGAAGCAAAGCACCAGCACCACCTAGTCTTCACCACCAGAACTTTAGCAACACTGTAGAAGCAAAGCACCAGCGCCACCTAGTGTTCACCACCAGAACTTTAGCAACACTGTAGAAGCAAAGCACCAGCACCACCTAGTGTTCACCACCAGAACTTTAGCAACACTGTAGAAGCAAAGCACCAGCACCACCTAGTGTTCACCACCAAAACTTTAGCAACACTGTAGAAGCAAAGCACCAGCACCACCTAGTGTTCACCACCAGAACTTTAGCAACACTGTAGAAGCAAAGCACCAGCGCCACCTAGTGTTCACCACCAGAACGTTAGCAACACTGTAGAAGCAAAGCACCAGCACCACCTAGTGTTCACCTCCAGAACTTTAGCAACACTGAAGAAAAAGCACCAGCACCACCTAGTGTTCACCACCAGAACTTTAGCAACACTGTAGAAGCAAAGCACCAGCGCCACCTAGTGTTCACCACCAGAACTTTAGCAACACTGTAGAAGCAAAGCACCAGCACCACCTAGTGTTCACCTCCAGAACGTTAGCAACACTGTAGAAGCAAAGCACCACCACCACCTAGTGTTCACCACCAGAACTTTAGCAACACTGTAGAAGCAAAGCACCAGCGCCACCTAGTGTTCACCACCAGAACTTTAGCAACACTGTAGAAGCAAAGCACCAGCGCCACCTAGTGTTCAGCCCCAGAACTTTAGCAACACTGTAGAAGCAAAGCACCAGCGCCACCTAGTGTTCACCACCAGAACTTTAGCAACACTGTAGAAGCAAAGCACCAGCGCCACCTAGTGTTCACCACCAGAACTTCAGTTTTGTAAATCCTTTAGAACCATTTAGAACCATGATTGACCAGGCCTAGTGTCCAGATCCTGATATGTCCAAAATTGAATACTGGTGGATTTTGAGAGGTTTGTACATTTTGGAGTTGTAGATACTGGGATTTATAGTTCACCTGCAATCAATGAGTACTCTGAACTGCACCAAAGATGGAATTGGACCAAATTTGGCACACAGAGGCCCCATAACCAGCAAAGAGTCCTGGAGGTCTTTGGGGAAAATTCACCTTGATTTGGGGGAGTTGTAGTTCTAATACATCCAGAGAACACTGTGAACCCAAACGCTGATAGATCTGGACCAAACTTGTTTATTTAGAGTATTTACATTCCACCCTTCTCACCCTGCAGGGGACTCAGGTAGGTTTGCAATGTACATATACATGGCAAACATTCAATGCCATAGACACACAACATATATATACAGACACTCAGAGGCTATTTAACATTCCAGCTTCTGTTGCTTCCGCATTCTTTGCAGACTTCCTGGAGATTTTATGGCCTCATACATCAGTTAAATTAGCCTCCCCACAAAGTGGTACCTAAATTTCCTACTTGACAGATGCAACTGTCTTTCGGGCTGCAAAGGTCGACAACAAGCTACACAATTTTGGTCAGGAGCTCACTCCGACCCAGGCTGACTTCGAACTCAAGAATGAGCTTTAGATACTCTTCTCAAATCCCCCAATTCCCCCTCCCTCCTGTCTTAATAGTGGGGCCATTGTGGTGCAGCGGGTTAAACCATAGAGCTGCTGAACTTGCTGACCGGAAGGTCGGTGGTTCGACTCTGCGGGACGGGGTGAACACCTGCTGTTAGCCCTAGCTTCTGCCCTTTCGATTTGCAAACATGCAAATGTGAGTAGATCAATAGGTACTTCTGCAGGCAAGACGAATGTGTGCCGTATTCACCGAGCCCCGACATCACCAGCAGGATGCTAATGGACGTGTCCAACGATGGCAGAACAGGGTGGGTTGTCGGTCGGCGCGATTGGTGGAGTCAACAGGAAGTGAGGCCCCTCCTCTCCATCTGAATTGTTCTCAAAGAGATTGCCGCAGCACGCGCCTCCCGCCCTCCCACTACCCTTGCCCGTTGTCATTGCAGGTTAATTTTGTTGCAGCTATTGATGTGTACGAAGACGGAGAGGCTGGCCTGCTCTTGTGCTATAACTGTAAGTACCGTCCTCTCCGTCCTGTTCTCCGGCCGGGTCCACTGGCCTGTTTGGCCTGTGCCGTTTTCTTACCTTACCTAGTGTGATGGTGTTGACCTCTCGTTCCAGATGTCTGCTATTACCGCAAAGTGTGTCCCTTCAATGGGGGCTCGTTTCTGGTCCAGCCGTCGGCGTCGGACTTCCATTTCAGCTGGAATCAGGTCCCGTATGCCATAGGTAAGAATTAGGCCTGGGCAATCGTGGTTCTAAGGAGTCGAAAGAGACGGGTGCAAAGGGTATATTTCAATGGTTTTAATCTTCATGTAATCTTCGTATAATAAAGTAAATATTCATCCAAAAGTCAACTGAGAAGTGGAATGCAGGTAGTTGTAGGTCACTATCAGTACATTCTCTGGCCAACAAAGTCCCAAAAATCATAAGTCAATGGCCCAGCAATAATATTTCCTTCAAGGACAGTCAGAGAGAGAAATGGGTCAACGGTCTGAGAAAGGCCCGCCCGTTTCGCCTATATTGAGGCTTCTTCAGAACCCAAGTGAGTAAACAAATAAAGTGACCATTCCACTGATCCGGGTATCCTAGGATATACAATAATACATATTTTAAGTGACTAGTACATTTCTAGGTAAATAACACAGAACAAAAGTAAAAGAACGCGCCAAGTACATGCCCAACAGTACATTCAATGAACATAAGATACATACCAATATTACAAATGTATATATATAGTCATCATCCTGGAATGGGTGGACGCAGCCACCGGTGCAACCAGATGCCCGGACGAAGGGCTGAGGAGGAGGGCCGGTTTAAATGCAGAGTAAAGGTTAATTGTGTGGTGTTAGCTAGACAAAGAGTTACATCAGAACCTCATTAAGGTTTAATTGGTCGTTAAGACCTAAAGGCACCTCAGAACAAAGGGAATTTATCCAGGCACATTCTCGTCTGCGTAAAAGAAGTTTAACATCTTGATGTGGTAATGATGACTATATATATACATTTGTAATATTGGTATGTATCTTATGTTCATTGAATGTACTGTTGGGCATGTACTTGGCGGGTTCTTTTACTTTTGTTCTGTGTTATTTACCTAGAAATGTACTAGTCACTTAAAATATGTATTATTGTATATCCTAGGATACCCGGATCAGTGGAATGGTCACTTTATTTGTTTACTCATACTTGGGTTCTGAAGAAGCCTCAATATAGGCGAAACGGGCGGGGCCTTTCTCAGACCGTTGACCCATTTCTCTCTGACTGTCCCTTGAAGGAAATATTATTGCTGGGCCATTGACTTATGATTTTTGGGACTTTGTTGGCCAGAGAATGTACTGATAGTGACCTACAACTACCTGCATTCCACTTCTCAGTTGACTTTGGATGAATATTTACTTTATTATACGAAGATTATATGAAGATTAAAACCATTGAAATATACCCTTTGCACCCGTCTCTTTCGACTCCTTGACGTCTCCCAAGTACACCCAGTCTCTTTTCCTTCCCCAATCGTGGTTCTAAATCAGACCTGGGCATTTCACGGCCCGCTAGTTAGATCTTGTCGGGAGGGGTTAAGAGACCCCTGTGTAGGATAATCAACAGCTCCCTTGAGCAAGGAGTGTTTTCAGGGGGTTTGAAGGAGCAGGCTGTTTATGAGCAGGCTATCAGGGAAGCCAAAAAGGTTTACTATTCTTCCCTGATAGAGTCGGCTAGCTCACGCCCAGCACAATTGTTTAAAGCAGTGTTTCTCAACCTGGGGGTCGGGACCCCCAGGGGGGTCATGAGAGGGTTTCAGAGGGAAAACTAGAGGGAACCGTGTTTATCTAACCTGAATAAACACACTGGAACAGCATGATATAAATCATAATAAGTAGTATTTGCAAAAGTGTTGGCTATATCACATATATTACATGCTATGCAGAAATAGCCCATATACAGTACACAAATGTGTTAGTGAATACATGCAACAACACCCAAGGCGCACTAACAGAGAGGGTTCCTACCCGTAGATGCAAAGTCCAGACCCACAATATCGAAATAATGACGAAAGTTCAATGTGGATTCAAATACAAAGGGGACTGGAGCCAATGATGCAATCGTAGACGGGGTATCCCACATAGGGTGAGGACCCAAGTTTGTAAATCCCCGATGGGATGTAGTGGCCAAAACGTCAAACCGCTCCGTGAGATGCAGACAGAGACGGTTGCCGCTACTGAAGCGACCAGCCGCTTGCCAGGCAGCGAACTGCTCCGGGGAAGCCGAACGGGGACAGTCGCGGCCGGGGAGACACCACCACTATAAACGGGCCGACGAGGGAGTGATTACCCTGGAATCCCACATCTCGTTTCGACCTTAAAGGTCTTTGTCAAGGCCAGGTGGTCAAAAGTAAGTGTCGTGGCCTCCTGAGCAGCCACCTAGGCCAAACGGAGGCGGAGACCGAGGAGGAAGCAAACAACGGAGGAGTGGGGAGTGGGTCCCAGACCTGTGGCGGGGGCCCCCCATCTTGAGGAGAGACCCCGGGGGGCACTTGGCCGCGGGGCCTCCCTGGATCCGCTGGGAGGGGCGTTGGCTGAGGGTGACAAGATGGCGGCGATCCCGAGCCGCTTACGCCCTTAGTCCCGCCTCCACATTCCACAGGGGCTGCGGCTCTGCATGACCTGAGGACTCAACCCCCACCTTCCCTGACTGCCGGACCGAAGCGGCTGTTGTCGCTGGTGCCCCCTCCCGAGGCGCCAGATGTCTCTGGAATCCTGGCAAGGGCCCCGGAGGCGACTCCGACGCCGAGCTTGCCAGCTGCTGCCCCCTCATTAGCAACCTGGTCACAACCCCTCCGCCTTCCTCTGACGGCCGGGGCTGACGGATCCATTGAGCCGGGGTAGTGCAGCTCTGGAACTGGCAAGCCCCGGGGGGTGTCCAGCACGGAGGCCAGGCGGCCGCCGGAGAAGGCGGCGTCGGAGGCCGAAGAGCAGCAGACCCTCTGGCCCTAGGACACTCACCACCGTCTGCCCGGGAGAAGGGAGGCTTGCCTCGCCCGGATCTAAGTCCTGGAACCCGCTGCGAGCCAGAACCTTCTGGGGTCCGGGCTTTGGGCGTCGGAAGCCCCCTCCTGCAGGCCCACAACGGAAGAAGGACATTAACCCCGCAGATCGGGCACCCCTGCCAGATCTCTAGACAATGGGAGACTGGCCACCTCGACCAGTTTTGTGGGATCACCTTGAGACCACCTTTGCTCCCCTTCGATGGGAGAGTAGGGCCCGCTGACCTGCTTCCACCTCTCTTCCCCCTTCCTCTCCTTTTATTGTCTGTATTGTTTTTGTTTGTTATATTGACACTGTAATTCTCTGTGTTGCCGTTTTGGCTTTGTGAGCCGCTGCGAGCCTTAGGGAGTTGGCGGCGTAAAAGTCCAAACAAACAAATGAAGCGGGCAGCAAATCTGTACAAATACCTGGAATTCAAAAAGCTCAATCAAATGATTAAAACAAATACCTGGCAAAGGCGCATGGCGTCTCATAGCAAGAGCGAGGTTGCAATCTAAGCTGCCTGATTATAAGGTGGAAGTGAATACTGGGATGCGGTTCACGTGAGTTCACGTGAGTAAAGCCGCGATTCCTAATCTTTCATTCAAGCCAAAGGGAGTTTTGGTGCGATAGTTGATTATGAGTCGGGTTTCAGCCCGAATTAAAGCTGTGTGAAGGTCTCCGTGGGGGGGGGGGGGTGGAGTAACCTTTTCAATGTCATTATTTCGATATTGTGGGTCTGGACTTTGCATCTACGGGTAGGAACCCTCTCTGTTAGTGCGCCTTGGGTGTTGTTGCATGTATTCACTAACACATTTGTGTACTGTATATGGGCTATTTCTGCATAGCATGTAATTTATGTGATACAGCCAACACTTTTGCAAATACTACTTATTATGATTTATATCATACTGTTCCAGTGTGTTTATTAGGGTTTCAGAGGGGTCGCCAAAGACCATCAGAAAACATATATTTCTGATGGTCTTAGGAAGCCCTTTGGTAGAGAAGGTTGAAGATCTCACCGCCTCTCTTTCTTTTTGGAAACAGACTGCGAATTTTCCCACCTAAAGCTCTCCTCTGCTGTGATTGGCAGGCCTCCCAATCTGAGACTCCAAGTGGGGAGGGGAGAGCAGGCATGTTCAGCGCATGGCAGCATGATGCGCATGTGTGAGTAAGGGAGAGTGTGTGAAATGGGATAGAGGCTCATGCCAGCTAGTCCCTTCAAGGCATGAGGGTTCTGTGTAGGAAGTTTGACCCAATTCTATCATTGGTGGGGTGCAAGGGGCTCTTTGATTGTAGGTAAACTATAAATCCCAGTAACGACAACTCCCAAATGTCAAGATCTATTCTCCCCAAACTCCACCAGTGTTCACATTTGGGTATATTGAGGATTCGTGTCAAGTGTGGTCCACATCCATCATTGTTGAGTCTATAGTGCTCTCTGGATGTAGGTGAACTACAACTCCCAACCTCAAGGTCAATGCCCACCAAAACCTTCCAGTATTTGGTGTTGGTCATGGGAGTTTTGCGTACCAAGTTTGGTTCAATTCAATTGTTGGTGAGTTCAGAATGCTCTTTGATTGTAGATGAACTATAAATCCCAGCAACTACAATTTCCAATTGACAAAATCAACCCCACCCAAAAAAATACAGTTATGAAGTAGCAATGAAAATAATGTTATGGTTAGGGGTCTCCACAACATGAGGAACTGTATTAAGGGGTCGCAGCATTAGGAAGGTTGAGAAACACTGGTTTAAAGTGATTCGGTCATTGACGACAATTCCGGCCGCCCAAAACGATAGGGAATCGGCTCCCAACAGCTGAGGCTTTTCAGAGCTATTTTGCCGACAAAATCTCGAAGCTCCGCCGGGACATCCCAGCCACCATTGATACAGTAAGTGAACTCGAGACTCCATTGACGCTCGGCGGGCACAGCTTCGACCGTTTCCAACTGCTGGACGCAGCAGCTGTCGATGAGCTACTGGTTGCAGCTAGACCAACTACCTGCTCCCTCGACCCGTGCCCCTCCTGGCGAGTTAGATCTTGCCGGGAAGGGTTACGAGACCCCCTGTGTAGGATAATCAACAGCTCCCTTGAGCAAGGAGTGTCCCCAGGGGGTTTGAAGGAGGCCATGGTAAGACCACTTCTGAATTAACCCGAATTTAGATCCAGTTACCGCCCAGTTTCGAATTTGCCGTTTCTGGGCAAGGTGATTGAGAGGGCAGTGGCGGGTCAGCTGCAATAGTTCCTAAATGACACAGCTGGACTCGATCCCTTCCAGTCCGGCTTCCGTATTGGGCATGGGACCGAGACCGTGCTTGTCTCCATTACAGACCGAGAAACAACAGTGCTACTCAAGGAGTAAACCAGTCAGTAATATCACTGTAGAATTATTATTATTATTTATTATTATTTATTCAAACTTCTATCACCGCCACTCCCCGAGGGCTCGGAGCGGTTCACAGTCTGGATAACGATACAGTGAATAACGGACAGACAGACAACATCAAAAGAGAAGGAGGGAGAGGGAGGGGGAAAGAGGGAGAGGATAGAGACAGAAAGCAAGACGCGACAAGGGGGGTGCTCAGCTGGGTCTAGGCAGCTCCACCATGCCGTCAAAAGAGGGAAGCGTGGGGGGTCTCGAGGAGATCACTCGCGGTTGGCCACAGAAATGCCGGGTGGCCAGGCTTCCTCTGTCCAGGGGTCTGACAGTAGAAGTCAAACGTGCTGAAGGAGTGTCTTTCTCCAACTTCGGGAGGGTCCGGGGGAGCTCGCGCCACGTAGCGCTCGAGCTCCAGAAGATTCTGGGTTTGCCATTCCTTGACCCCCGGCGCCGTCTCCTCCGACGGCCCTGTGGTTTCACCTGCAGGGCGCCTCCAGGGTTGGGGTCCCCCAACCGAGGGCGCATCTTCCCTGAGCTACTCCCTGAAATAATCATCCCAGTTCTTGTTCCACCTTGGGCTGGTCTGTGGCTCTTCCTCTAGCCGCCTGCAGGTGGCGAGGCGGACTGTAGGCCGACCTCAGTTATGGGGATCACTGGTAGTCGACCGGCTCGTCGCCGGGGCCGCTCCCCGGGGACCCTCGCCAGGACCCCAGAGACGTCAATCGCCTCCGTCAAGGGCCCGAGGGGCCGTGGCTTGGGGGTGCTTGTGGGCTCCGATGGAGAGTCCGGCAGTAGCGGCTGTTCCAGCATGATGGCCGCAGGGGGCGTGATCAAGGCCTTTGGGGCAGGCAGTGGCGGTGGGGCTAAGGATGCCGACCCGACCGGGCTCGGCGCCATGTTGGAATCATCAGCCAGCGCCCTCTCCATCGGGGCCAGGGGAGCCCGGCGCCCCAATGCCTCCCACGGGCTCCATCACGGCACCGCAGCCACACCAGCCGAGTCCCCACCCCCAGACGGAGCCCCCCTCTCCGAGAGGGGGTCACCCTCAGGGCACATCTGGCTCTTCTCCAGGAACACAACTTGCGGGGTGCTCCTCAAGGTCCCCGCGCACCACTCTTCCATTCGGTCTCCCGAGGCCAAAATGATCGGCGGGCGCGGGTGTTGCCCGCCCAAGGGGCCAGCAGCAGTCGTCCCGCTCGCCTCCCTCTCCTCCGGGCTCGGGCGCAGCGGGTCCAGGCACGGTGGGTCTGGCGCTCCATCGGCCACAACCCCTCCAGAATGAATAGGAACATAAACACCATATATTGCAAAATATAAAATATATTATAGAGTAAATACAATATGAGAAAACCGCATACAATATGTGAAGCAATGAGCAATACAACAGGGATAAGTATGTAGGAATGGGCGCAACGTAGAATCGATGGAAGAATGGGAAATCCCAGTACTTGCCTGGTGGGAATTGGGGGTGACCAAGCCCTCGCTGGGTCCCGTGCTGAGATGGAAAAAGCACAGGAGAAAAGGGCGTTTGCGGTGCCTCGAGGCCGACGAAGTAAAGCAATGAACGGGGAAATCCCCAAATGTCTTGCCGCCAAGGAAATTCCCTGGCGTCTTCTAGCAAGAGCAGGAAGTCTCGCAGTGTCGTCTGTGTACAAGGCGCTGGGCGATGACGAAGGGACGGGGAATTCCCCAAGTCGCACACTGTGGCCTGGGCATCTTCTCGGGGGAACGCGGAAGTCTCGCAGCCGTCGCCGAAGATCACGCTGGGCCCCGTGTGATGACGAAATGTGGTAATCAATAGGAAAATTCCAAATTCGGGATTATAGAACACGGGCGGGGTGTGCAGGTTCTCTCAAAGGGTGAGTTCCAAATATCAAAACTACAAAGACCGGTGAAGAGCACAATGCTCTGTGGGGAAATTCCCCGCGACACAAGGAGGAGGAGGCTTGAATAGGCCTCTCACTCACATGAGGGCATGGGACGGAGATCGTGCTTGTCTCCATTACAGACCAACAGTTGGACCATGGCGGGTCAGCGCTTGCTGGTGTTGTTAGATTTCACGGCAGCCTTTGACACGGTCGAGCGCGCATTATTGACCCAACGTTTAGCCGCAACGGGAGTTAGAGAGACTGCCCTTAAATGGGTGGCCTCCTTCCTTCAAGACCGGGGACAACGAGTGGAGGGGGGGGGGGTGGCCTCTGGGAGACTCCCATTAAGTTGCGGGGTCCTCCAGGGAGCCACCCTCTCCCCTTTATTGTTTAACATCTACATGCGTCCGCTCGCCCGACTGGTCCGTGACTTTGGTCTGGAGTGCCATCAGTATGCTGATGACACCCAGCTGGTGCTGAGAATGGATGACACCGGACTATCCAGGGCACTAGACGAGATCGCCCCCAGACGCCCTCTCCAACCCCGCAGAAATCGTTCCCCTTGGTTTACTGAGGAATTGCGTTTGATGAAGCGGGAGAAGAGACAGCTAAAGGACGTGTGGAAGGGACTCCGTGACAGAGCCTCGAGATCACCTTATAAGCAATTTAAAGAGGCTTATGAGCATGCTATCAGGGAAGCTGGTGCTGAGAATGGACGGCAGGCCGGACACCGTACCGGATTGTTTCCATCAAGGCCTTGAAGCCGTGACTGGATGGCTGTGCACCAGCCGGTTGAAGGTGAATCCATCAAAGACGGAGATCCTATGGCTGGGTCGTCCTGGTGTGGGTGAGTGCCGGTTGCCTACCCTGGACCGCAAGCGGCTAAGCCCGTCGTCTTTGGTAAAAAGCCTGGGGGTCCAATTGGACCCACTGCTATCGATGGAGACTCAGATCTCCATGGTTAGCAGGTCTGCATGTTTCCATCCTCGACAGGCTAGGCGACTGGCTCCTTACCTATCCAGGAATGACCTCGCTACGGTGATCCAGGCGACGGTCATCTCGAGGCTAGACTACTGTAACACCCTCTACATCGGCCACAGGTTGTGTGTCAATGGGAGGGCAGGGGGGGTGTCAGAAGCGGGAAAGCGGCGAGAGAGAGATGCAATGCCTGAGACGGCGTCAGCGGCTGAGGGGAGGAAGGAAAGCGCCTGCTGCGGCTGGGCGGAACGAATGGCCAAAACACCGGACGGGAGGGAGGCCGGGCGACATTGGGCCCAGACTGTACGGGAGGGCTTGGCCGTGGTAGTAGGCCCTCCTGCCCGCCGGCCGGCTCGAGGATCCCAGATTGGTTTGGGGGCGTAATTCCAAAGTGTGGCCTAGGGCGCCGAAAGGTGTTAATCCGGGCCTGGTCACGGATGTCCCTCTCGTTGTTCCCTTCCTTGACGAACCCTCTCCTCTTTCAGTTTGCGCCTTCCCGTACATCCTGGCCTTCACCACCGACTCCATCGAGATCCGCTTAGTGGTGAACGGGAACCTCGTCCACACGGCCGTGGTCCCTGCCCTTCAGCTGGTGGCCTCGCGGGTAAGAGGGGGCCCTCCCGTCATGCAAAGGCCAAGGGACTCCGGACCTTCGGCATGGCACCAGCCCTACTTATGGCACCCACTCTCCTTCTTTCTGCTTGCAGTCCGATATCTACTTCAGAGCGGCTTCCGCCGTGAGCGGACCTTCCAACGGCAGCTCCAAGGAGGCCAGTTCCCCTAGTTCTCCCCAAACGCCGCTGGTGCAGGAAATCCCTGTTTTCTCTCCTTCCGCGGCAGAAGGTAAGTAAGTAAGGAACAGGGGTGTGCAAAGTGAGTTTTACAAGGAGGGAAAAGGAGAAAGAGGTGTGCCGTTGAATCACAGGATAGAGTTGGGAGGGAGAAGATGCAAGCAGGGAAGAAGAGGTTTGATTGCATGTGTGCATGTGTGTTAGCGTCAGCCTGGACGACTATAAAACCCATGATCCATAGCAGTCAAGGGTGGCAATGTGGCAACCACCCCTTAATGCAGGGGCCGGGAACCTTTTCGACTCAGAGAGCCATGAAAGCAAAATATTTGGAAATGTATTTCAGTGAGAGCCATAGAATATATATAATATATTCTAAGACTGAACTCAACTCAATGTGAGTCTATACGTCCATACGATGAGAAAAGGATTCCCCCGGCAGGATTACGGGACACTTCAGACCTGGCTCTGCAAAAGGCATGCTCAGGACTCTGGGAAGGAAGAGAAGGCGGAAGGAAGGAAGGGGGAAAGAAAGAAAGGCAGAGAAAATAAAAGAGGGGGGGGGAGAGGAAGAAAGAAAAGGAGAACTATGGAAAAGGAAGAAAAGAAAAGCAGGAGAGAGACAAGGAGGGGAAAAGAAAGAAGGAAATGGGAAGGGAGGAAAGGAAAAGGTGGGGAAAAGAAAGGAAAAGGAGTTAGGAAAAGGTAAAATAATGAAGGGGAAGAAAGAAAAGAAAGAAGGGGAGAGAGGGAAGTGAAAAGAAAGGAAGAAGAAGGAAAGGAAGACTTAGGGGAAAGAATAGAAGAGGAAGGAAGGAAGGAAGAAGGAGGGATAATGCAGGAAAGAAGGAAGGGGAGAGAGAGGGAAAAGGAAGTAGAGAAGGAAAGGGTGAAGGGGAGAAAGAAAGGAAGGAAGAGGAAGAAAGAGGGAGAATGGTGGAAGGAAGGAAGGGGAGAGATGGAGGGAAAAGGAAGGAGAGAAGGAAATAATAGAAGAGGGAGGACGGAAGAGGGAGGGAGAATGGAGGAAAGAAGGAAGGGGAGAGAGGGAGGGAAAAGGAAGGAAAGGGTGAAGGAGAGGAAAGGAAGGAAGAGGGCGAATGGAGGAAAGAAGGAAGGGGAGAGAGGGAGGGAAAAGGAAGGAGAGAAGGAAAGGGTGAAGGAGAGGAAAGAAAGGAAGGAAGAGGGAGAATGGAGGAAAGAAGGAAGGGGAGAGAGGGAGGGAAAAGGAAGGGGAGAAGGAAAGGGTGAAGGGGGAGGAAGGAAGGAAGGAAGGAAGGAAGGAAGGAAGAGGGCGAATGAAGGAAAGAAGGAAGGGGAGAGGGAGGGAAAAGTAAGGAGAGAAGGAGAAGGAAAGAGTGAAGGGGAGAAAGAAAGGAAGGAAGAGGGAGAATGGAGGAAAGATGGAAGGGGAGAGGAGGAGAGAAAAGGAAGGAGAGAAGGAGAAGGTGGGGAGAAAGAAAGGAAGGAAGAGGAAGGAAGAGGGAGAAAAGAAGGAAGGAGGAGAGGGAGGAGAAGGAAAGAAGGAAAGAATGGAAAAGGAACGAAAGAAAGGAAGGAAGGTAGGGAGGAAGAAGGAGAATGAAGGGGGGAGAATGGAGGAAAGAAGGAAGGGGAGAGGGAGGAAAAAAAGGAAGGGAAGGAAGGAAGGGGAGAGAAGGAAAAGAATGGAAGAAGGAAGGAAGAGGGGGGAACAAGAAGAGGAGAGGGAAGGGGGAGTAAGGAAAGGGAAGGAAAAAAGATGGAAGGGGAGAAAGAAAAAAGGAAGGAAGGGAGAATGGAGGAAAGGAGAAAAAGGGGGAAGAGAGAGGAAGGAGAAGGAAGGGAAGGTTGAAAGGGAGAAAAAAGGAAGGAAGAAGAAGGAAGGAGGAAATGGAGGAGGGGGAGGGGAGAGGGGAAAAAGAGAGAGGAAGAAGGAAAGAGGACCTTGGAAAAAGAGAGTGAAGAAGGAAGGAAGGAAGGGGGAGGAGGGTGCAGGGCCAAAGAGGACCTTGGTGACGGTATCTGCGAGGCATTCACTTAGGAAGGCGTCAAAGAGGCAGCGGCTTTTGAGCTGCCCGACGATGAGGAAGAGGCGGTGATGGTGGTGTGGAAGCGGCAATCGCGGCGCTTTTGTGTCACTCCTCCCCGCTGCATGCTGGGAATCCGAGGCCCGGGCTGCTCTGGAGAGCCAGATGCAATCATGAAAAGAGCCACGTCTGGCTCCCGAGCCATAGGTTCCCGGCCCCTGCCTTACTGGTTTTCCTTCAGAAGTAGACTATTGTATTTTTACTGGTTTCTCTTCCGTGACGTTCCCCTTTGTCGTTCCAGGCGAAGCGCTGTGCAGGAACATCTACAAAATCCCGCTCAGCAACCTGGTTGGCCGGAGCATCGAGCGCCCATTGAAGTCCCCTTTGGTTCCCAAAGTCATCGCCGCCCCGACTTCTGCTGCCGTCGGCGTCCCAGCGGCACCGTCCCTCCCCTTGTCGCGCATCGAGATCAAAGAGATTGCGAGCCGGACGCGCAAAGAACTACTTGGTAAACACCCCGCGACCGCGAGCCCCCTCTTGGGATCATTGCCTTTCTTCAGGACCATATTTATTATTTTATTTATTTACTAGCTGTAGTAAGAATTTTAGAAGCTGTCTGGACTATTATGAAAGACTATTCCTTCCCCCCTTTTCTTCTCCTTCCCCTTTCTCTCCTTTCTTCCTTCTCTACCTCTTTCTTTCCTTCCTTCCTTCGCACCTTGGTTCCATCCTTCCTTCTCTCTTTCCTTCCTTCCCTCCTTCTCTCTTTCTTTCCTTCCCCCTGTCCCTCCTTCATTCCTTCCCTTTCGCCCTCAATCCTTTCTTCTCTTCTTCCTTCCTGTCTGTTTTCCCCTAACTCTATTCTATGAGTTTATCTAACATAGTAATATATATCAGGGCTGTCCAACTGGCGTCCCTGGGGCCGTATACGGCCCCCCAGCCCCTTCCCTACGGCCCCCTAAGCTTTTTAATAAAAACAAAAAATGGAAAAATAAAATAAATAATAAAAATTAAAAAAATACCTACTTCCGGGTTCGGAGCAAGTATCGCGAGAATACGCAATCCACACGGGATTTCGCTGTCAACGCGAGATCACGCCGGCGTTGACAGCGAAATTCCGTGTGGATTGCGTATTCTCGCGATACTCTTCGGCTACTCTACTACTGGATCGCTGAGGCCCACAGACGCGATTAGGACCTTCTTCGACTCAGTCGGTCGTCGCCTCTCTCGTCGTCCGGGTACTCCTGGATCCTGCGCGTTTGGAAAAGGTAGGCCAAAGCAGGGGCTCCTCAGGGGCTCCTCATTCCCTCCCCATCTCCCCTCATGTATTAAATACATAATTAAATATATTTAAAGATGAAATGAGGGGAGATGGGATACATTAAAATAAGGGGGAGGGGAGGGTGGAATTAAATATATTTAATATTAAATTAAAATAAGGGGGAGGAGGATGGAATTAAATATATTTAATATTAAATTAAAATAAGGGGGAGGGAGGATGGAATTAAATATATTTAATATTAAATAAAAATAAGGGGAGAGGGGAGGGATGGAATTAAATATATTTAATATTAAATTAAAATAAGGGGGAGGAGGATGGAATTAAATATATTTAATATTAAATTAAAATAAGGGGAGAGGGGAGGATGGAATTAAATATATTTAATATTAAATTAAAATAAGGGGAGGAGGATGGAATTAAATATATTTAATATTAAATTAAAATAAGGGGTGAGGGAGGATGGAATTAAATATATTTAATATTAAATTAAAATAAGGGAGAGGGGAGGATGGAATTAAATATATTTAATATTAAATTAAAATAAGGGGGAGGGGAGGATGGAATTAAATATATTTAATATTAAATTAAAATAAGGGGAGAGTGGACATAAATATAATTAATATTATTAAAATGAGGGGAATTAAATATATTTAATATTAAATTAAAATAAGGGGAGGGAGGATGGAATTAAATATATTTAATATTAAATTAAAATAAGGGGAGGAGGATGAAATTAAATATATTTAATATTAAATTAAAATAAGGGGAGAGGGAGGATGGAATTAAATATATTTAATATTAAATTAAAATGAGGGGAGAGGGGAGGATGAAATTAAATATATTTAATATTAAATTAAAATAAGGGGAGAGGGGAGGATGGAATTAAATATATTAATATATTAGCCCCTGGCTCCTCCCCACTTCTCCCCGGCTCCTCCCCCCCCCCGCACCGCCCCCCCCCAGCTCCTCCCCGCCCCAGCCCCACCCCCAGCCCCACCCTGCCCTGGCTCCTCCCCGCCCCTCCTCCCCCCCGCCCCGCCCCGATTCCTCCCCCCCGCTCCTTACCCTGCTCCTCCCCGCTCTGCCCCAGCCCCGCCCCCAGCTCTGCCCTGCCCTGGCTCCTGTTCGCCCCTGGCTCCACCCCTCCCCTCCTCTCTCCTTCCCTGGCTCCGCTCCGCCCCACCCCCAGCTCCTCCCCACTCGTCCCCAGCTCCTCTCCACCCGCCCCGCTCCTCCCCCGCTCCTCCCTGGCTCCGCCCTGCCCCCGGCTCCTCCCGCTCTGCCCCCGCCCGGCTCTGCCCTGCCCTGGCTCCTCCCTGGCTCTGCCCCGCCCCGGCTCCTCCCCGCTCCTCCCCAGCCCCGCCCCAGCCCCGCCCTGCCCTGGCTCCTCCTTGCCCCGGCTCCTCCCCACCCTGCCCCGATTCCTCCCCGCTCCTCCCGGCTCCTCCCGCTCCGCCCCAGCCCCGCCCCAGCTCTGCCCTGCCCTGGCTCCTCCTCGCCCCTGGCTCCGCCCCGCCCCTCCCCGCCCCTCCCCCGGCTCCTCTCCGCCCCGGCTCCTCCCTGCTCCTCCCCAGCCCCGCCCCCAGCCCATGCCTGCCCTGGCTCCGCCTCGCCCCCGGCTCCTCCCCCTCCCGCCCCGATTCCTCCCACTCCTCCCGGCTCCTCCCCGCTCCGCCCCCAGCTCTGCCCTGCCCTGGCTCCTCCTTGCCCCTGGCTCCGCCCCCCGCCCCTCCCCTCTCTCCCCGGCTCCGCTCCGCCCCGGCTCCTCCCCGCTCTCCCCCTGGCTCCGCCCCTGCCCCCGGTTCCTCTCCGCTCTGCCCCAGCCCCGCCCCGCTCCGCCCTGCCCTGGCTCCTCCCTGGCTCCTCCCTGCTCCTCCCCCCCACTCCACCCTAGCCCCGCCCCAGCTCCGTTTTGCCCTGGCTCCTCCCTGCCCCGTCCTCGCCCCCGGCTCTGCCCCCGCCTCCTCACCGGCTCCTACCTCCCCCCCTCCCTTCTAAAGCCACTATGCTGCCCTGAGAAGCGGCCGAAATCGCGACTTTAGGAGGGAGGGAGGAGCCGTGGGGAGGCCCCGCATCAGCTCTGGGGGTGGGGCTTTCCTTCCTCCTCCTTGCGCAGAAGGATCTCACGCTCCTTCGTTTCTCCCCCGTGGGGGCTTCCTCAGGGCCGGGGCGTGGCCTAAATGGCGAAATCTCGCGAGCGTCGCGAGCAGTATCTACAGTGTCCCATCTGCGGTGCTCCTGTTGTTCCATGCCTTGTGCTTCGCCACTTACGAGACGCTCGCGAGATTTCGCCATTTAGGCCACGCCCCCGGCCCTGAGGAAGCCCCCACGGGGGAGAAACGAAGGCGCGCGAGATCCTTTCCTCGGCCCAAGGACGACCTTCTCCATTGATTGCAACATTTCAGTGAGAATTCACTCGAACTTTTGTATTATTTTGAACATTTTCCTCCGTTTGGGAAGGCGTCCGGGACTGTGCCTTGTCATTTACCATAGACTTTCCTCCGCTGAGCCTGGGCGTCTCGGTTCACCTTTGCGTGAGCTTGTTCACCGCCATTTTGTTGATACATACTATGTTGGTACTTACCTTTTGATATGTGTATATTTCATGCTTGTACTCCATTTCTATAATATACTAGCTGTACCCGGCATGCGTTGCTGTGCCCTATTCAGGAGATGAGAGAAAGTTTGTGTACGTAAGGGTTTGAAATGATGTGACTTACGTTCTTGGTGGGGTCATGGCTGTGTCGTTGTAGGTTCTTGTGATGGGTGGGATGTAGAAGTGTTGTGGCTGTCACGTTGTGGGGGTGGTATTTGTCAAGTGGAGGATTTGTGGTGTGTGTTTGGGATGGTGGTTGCAGAAGAGTGTTGAGTGTGTAGGTTGTTGTTGTGAGTGTGTAGTGGTAGTGTGTTGTGAATATACGGTGTGTATGTGGGGTGTACTGTTTGGTTGTACTGTGTTTTTTTCTTTTTAGCAGTGTTATGTATGCGTTGTGTGTGTGTCTGTTGCGTCTGTTGTGTTGTGGGTCTGTAGAGGTAAGTATCGCGAGTTGTTTGGTTTTAATGTTGTGGGTTTGGTCGTTGTTAAGTTAGTGTATGTTGTTGTGGGTGTGTTCGGCTGGGCCGAAGGCAGCGGCAAGGCGGCAGAAGCGACCCCATTCCTTCTGTCTTCACCCTGTGCCATCCGGAGGGTAGTAGAGGTGAGGCCAGCGCCCCCACGCCTCCTCCTTCTTGACCCTCCGTCCTCCGGAGGGCAGCCTCAGCGGCGGGGAAGGCTCTCTCCCCCAGGGGAGTGCAGCGGGGCGGGAGCCCATTGCGCTGCTGCTCCGTGGCGGCGCCATCTTTATGGCGTCACTTCTGGCCGGGAGGTGGGCGTGACTTTGCGGTTGCTAGTGTTTGGGTGGCAGTTGCCGCCCGGACCCTTTTCCTGGCGGACCGACTTCCGGCGGAGCCTTTTCGGCTGGGCCGGAAGTGGGTCGGCGGCCATTTTTGTTGTAGTTTTTTGGGGGGGTTTCCCCGTGGTCCAGTGCTGCCTCCCCGGAGAGTCGTAGAAGCGACCGACGGGCGATTGGCTGGGGGGTTCCATCAGCGATGGAGGCAAAGGGATGCGGAGGAGGAGGTAGGCACGATCCCCCTCTCTGCTCTTTTCTCCTCTTCTGCCTTGCCCTCTTTCTCCTTGCCAGCTCCGTTGGGCATTGCCATTCACCAAAGCCGCCGCGATGCTTGGTGTGAATGGCGGTTTTTTGGGGTCGATTTAGGGGTCTTGCGAGATATGTAGGTCGGGGTTTTTGTGCTCCATATGTACCTCGTGGTTTGCGGGAATGTGTTTGGTGGTTGTTGTGGTTCTGGGGGTTCTAGTTTTCCTGCCTATACCGGACATCACACGACCATTCCTTTTTTATATATATAGATGTGTATGAACTAGAGATGACTCTATTATTGTTCATATAATTGACTATCTTGAATTTGTCCTTATTGTTTATTGGTCAGCTCACACGCTGTCTTTTCCACTTTGTATTCTATGTATGTGGAATCGCTCCTTTTCGCCAAACACTGGCTTAGTGACAGCTGTCAGCTTGGCCTTAATGTGAGGACGATGGCCTTCAGAGGTGCTTCTGAGTCCTTCATAATGGCAGCAATGGCCCTGGTCACCATTGAGCTTCTTCTTTACTTCCTTTCCCAGGCCTCCTTGGGGAGTCTGCCCCGAAGACGGAAGGAGGGCAGAAGCAGAAGAAAGCCCCCCCGAAACAGTCAGAACCCAAGCAGGGAACCCAAGTGCGGTCAACAAGCAGCGACAGGTACGTCCACAGGAGTGTTGGGGTTGTACTTTAAACAAATTACTAGCATATATATTACTAGTGTGTGTGTGTGTGTGTGTGTGTGTGTGTGTGTGTATAGGAAAGGGCCTGAGGCTGTTAGGAGTGGTGGGAGTTGGAGTCCAAAACATTTTGAGGGCCCAACTTGGCCCAGACCTGGTCTAGATTGATCCATGCACGCACAGGAGACCTTTGAACCTCAGTATGGGAAGCAGGGCTCTCTCTGTGTCGTGACTCTCCTTCACGCGCAGTCCTGCCCTCCTCAGGAAACAAGGGAGAAGCAGAGGAGGCCTCCGTCCAAAGGAATGGGCCCCTTCCAGTCCTCACCCGCTCTCCGTCCCAGGGTTCCGTCGTCATCGGAGGGTCGTGAGAGGGGAGGAGGAGGAGGCAGGCCGCGTCCCCTTCGGGGGCGCCGGTGCCCTCACAGGTCGGTTTGGGCAGCCCGTCCCACTTTGCGCAGCTGTTTCCGCCGCTAATCTCTTTCTCTCTCTCTCTCTCTTGCACGCCCTCTCTCTCACGCTCTCTTTTTTCTCCCGCACGCACACTCTTGTGCTCTCTCTCTCTCTTGCTCTCTCCCGTGCGCTCTCTCTCTCACGCTCTCACTCTCTCTCGCACGCTCTCTCTCTCACGCTCTTTCTCACGCTCTCTTTTACTCTCGCACGCGCTCTCTTGTGCTCTCTCTCTCTTGCTCCCTCGCGTGCGCTCTCACTCTCTCACTCTCTCTTGCACGCTCTCTCTCGCGCGCTCTTTCTCACGCTCTCTTTTTTTCTCGCACACGCTCTCTTGTGCTCTCTCTCTTACTCTCTCGTGCACTCTCTCGTGTGCGTGCTTTCTCTCTCGCGCTCTCTTTCTCATGCTCTCTTTTTCTCTCGCACACGCTCTCTTGTGCTCTCTCTTTTGCTCTCTCGCGTGCGCTCTCACGCTCTCACTCTCTCTTGCACGCTCTCTCTCTCGCGCTCTTTCTCACGCTCTCTTTTTCTCTCGCACACGCTCTCTTGTGCTCTCTCTCTTTGCTCTCGTGCACTCGGTGTGCGTGCTCTTTCTCGCTCTCTTTCTCACGCTCTCTTTTTCTCTCGCACACGCTCTCTTGTGCTCTCTCTCTTCTGCTCT